>NW_021025491.1:1803232-1833003 GCF_004153795.1 Camellia sinensis | reverse complement strand
GACTTGCACCCTTTGCACCCTTTTGCTCTAAGCTTCTTGGAGAAGTTTAGACCCTTTGTCTTAGCTTCCTTGAGAATCTTGACCCCCTTGACCCATTTTGTTTAGCTTCTTTAAGAAGCTTAGGTCTTTATCTTGCTCTATATAAGAGAGCCTTCCCTCTCCTTTGAGGATGTTGAGCAAAAACCAGAGATATATGATATATACAACTTTCTCTCTCTATATCTCCCTCTCTCTCTTCATTTGTGTGTGTTAGATGGCCTAAAAGGGTGTTTTGTTCTTAGTTTTGCACTAAGGCACCTAGTATTACACCATACTTGGGTTATTGAGGTGTTGGGAGGTTGTTCTTAGAGCTTTTAAGCTAGTTTTGATCAAAAAAGGGGCATGAGGTTGTTGTTCCTCAAGTGTTCTTTAAGGGTGAGCATAATTACTTTATATTCCCCATTCTTGCACTAGCTTTTAACCCACTTTGCATGCTGTCTTGAGCATTGTGTATAACTGATAAACGTTCTATTTTTTTATGTTTAAGATGTTTCATTAAGGTCATTTTGGTGTTGGGGGTCGACCTCCCCCTCTTAGACCTTGTTTGGCCCCTTTTGTGCCTTCTTTGTTGAGCTTTGGAACATTTTGTGTATTGGCCTTCTCACCACTGAAATCCAGTGGATTTTCAGTGGTGGTGAAGGGGTCTTGAAGTCTTGTATAGGGGAGGGACACCCCTCTCCCTTTGTGTCTCATTTGTTCATGTTTTTGGCTCATAAGGGTAGCATACATGCTTAGCTTTACTTAGCTCTATTTCAGAGGTTTTTGGGTGTTATTTGGTCACATTATACCTCTGTTTTTGGTCGGATTGATGGTCCATTACATGCATCATACACTTGTTTAGTAACCCCCTTTATTGTCATAACATGTGCCATACATTTGCCCCTCCATGCTTGCATACTCTAGCTTGACTTCATGAAGCTTTTGGTCATATTTCATCATGCTTGAGGTCTGTTGGGTACTGATTTGATCATGTTTGCCATGTTTGGTATAGCCACCATGCATTTTGGCTTGTGAGCCTTGAGTGTGTGAGTTATTAGCATGCTTTAGTTGGTTTGTTTCAGTGATTTGAAATCATTTTCCATGCTATTTTAGTCCATAATCCATGCTTGTATGCTTGCATTCATCATCCTTTCTATGCTTTGAAGAGATGCTCTTTTGTGCCTTAAAATGAGTCATTGTGTATGCCTATGTGTTTGAGGCTTTGGGTTGTCATATCAGTGGGTTTTGGGGCTCCTTTTTGCATGTTAAAACTCTGTTTTGTATTGGTTATTCCATGCCATATGTGGTTGGGGTGGTTATAGTAGAGTGCCCTCTTTGTGGCCTTAAATCCCCCTTTGTTTTGCATTCATTTCCTAGCATGTTTTAACCATGATCTATGCATGCTTTAGTCTTGTTTTGGAGTGCCTTAGGGCTGTTTTAAGTCATTTTGGTCCTTTGGGGTTTGGTTGACATAGCTATGGTTTGGACCCCTTTGTTGGCTTCAAGTTTTGGTCATTGTTGCATGCCTTACTTGCATAACATGGTTGATTTGGCATCACCCTCTATACACTTTCAAAGTTTAGCATGTTGGTCTAATGTCCATGTTTATCATCTTTTGAGTGTTCTTGAAAGTGCGGGTTGCGGGTTTAAACCGCGACCTGCCCGCAACTCGCAAATTTGTCATATTTCAAACCGCATCCGCCCGCATTATGTTTGCGAAACCGCCCATTTATATGCGGGTTGGGCGGATTGGGCGGTTTGAGCGGTTCGGATAAACCATTGCCCACCCCTAATCATTTCCATCACTTTTGGCCACTGTTAAAGACAAGGCTGAGGTCTGCCCTTTGCGGTTTAGGCCCACCATCACATGTTTGTTGCATATTTGGTTCATTGTGTGTTGTCATATGCTAATTCCATTGCGTATTGTTGCATGTTTGGAACATTGCATGCTTGCAGAATAGGTCGCACCGCATTTGGCATGCTTTGTTAACTTAGCCTCATGTTGCATATTTGAGTCATGTTGCATACTTGAGCCGCATTGCATACATGCATTACATTTTGCTTGGTTTGGGGTGTCAAACCAAGCATGAGGAATGAGATGTGTTCGTACTTAAAGTGATGAAACATGTCTCAATCCTCGGTCACTAATGCCCTTAATCTCAACATGATAGGGCGTGGAGTATTCATTCGTTTTGCTGCATTCATTTACATTGATTGGCAAACTTGGTGCCTTTGGCCATCATGCATCGAGATGCGTGATTGGTGGCCCGAGGACCAAGGGCCACACTCCCTTGAGTCCATAACATGATAGGGAGTGTGACCATGCATACATTGCTTTGAAATTTCCTTTCCAAGCACAGTTTGTCCACTGCTGCAGCAAAAACAGGATTCTGCAGGAATAAATGGCCGGCCGGCCGGCGACTTCCAGCCGGTGACCCAATTTATGGTCGATGATCACATTTACATGGTCGGTTGTCACGACCCAAACCTGCCCCTATGGGTTTAGCACCGTAACCGGCCAGTAATCCAAGATTACCGAAGGCCTGCTTAACAGTAATACAGTAATACAGGGTACAGGGGCTGGCGGAAGCCAATACAGTAATTAACCAATGTCCAATGAGCTGTGACAGTCTGTATGCAAAATGACTTTTCATTCAAATATATATAGTCGGACAAAACAGTATGTACATATATACAATCATTCAGTTCAGGGTCCTAATCCCTATTAAACAGTACAGTACAGTAAACAAAACGGTTACAGAGACAGAAGGGGGAAATAAAACACCCCTAAGCCATAACTTGACAGGCTCAGAACCTCGCAGTGAGGCACAGTGGTTGGCTTGACAAAACAGGAGCTTACCCCGACGCTTCTAACCACGGTTTGGTGCCTGTACACCTACATATATATATATGAGCAGTGAGCTAAAGCCCAGTGAATAACACAATGCGTAAAGGGGTTAAGAATGAATGTCTTTTCAGTAATGAAAACAGTTCATTAAATCAGTATTTCAGTCGTTCAGTCAGTACAGTCATATGTGGTACATTCATTAGCATAACAGTACAGTAAACAGTAGGTCTTAAAAGACCGAACAGTAAATGATGGCCATCAATCAGTAATAGTAGTGGTTCCAACAAGGAAACCGACAGATATCTCTGTAACAGTAGCAGTAAACAGTAGTTGCTAAGGATGCCACAATACAGTTCAGAATATAGGACATACATTCATTCAATTAACAGTATCAGTTTAGAAAAAATACAGTTCAATTATTCAGAAGATAATCATTTTGAACATATCTTTACACAGTTGTTACTCACAGAGTTCTGGGCTACAGTAAAGCTAGAGTGCGTCCCCAGTTGCCAACCCTACACAGTTTACAGATTGAACACACACTAAGCTACACAGTTGGGAAAGATAATAACTTAATCCTTAATTTGCCTCGGTGTGGTTCTATATCTATATCCTTATTAAGATGCCTTAAACTAGACCTAATAATGCCTAGGATGAGATGAGGATGCAAAGATACACTTTAAAAGCATTTTCAGAATTTTCAGAAAACAGGGGTCACGCTCGAGCGTAGGTTACTCCGCTCGAACGGACATGCAGACAAAGGTTTTCGCTCGAGCGTAGACTTACCCGCTCGAGCGTTCTGCAAAATAGTCAAAAGTGCTGGATAGGTGAAAATCACGTTCGATTGGGCGCTCGACACCCACTCGAGCGTCAATTATTCCGCTCGAGTGGACTTCAAAACAAAACAAAATGCTAGGAGCACGATTTCCACGCTCGGGCGCCACTCACCCCGCTCGAGCGTGAGTTCAAAATCTGGAACTCCCAGATTTGAACCTCAAGCTGCGAGGAATCAACTTTTACAAGAGCATAAATTCGATCCTCTTGGCGCAATGGTTTTTCGCAAGAAACATCCAAAACTCACCTGACTTTTAACATGATTCCAAGAGCTCAATTGTAAAATCAGAGTCCGCAGGGGTGTGTTCAGAGGACAAATTCAATTCATAACGCAATTTTCAAGAAATATGAGAACATGCAACAATGCATGAACTAAATCATTCCAAAGCTTTAATACAAGCTCAAATGAGCTAACTCTTACAAAAACACAGATGAAAATCATGTTTTTATGATCAAAACATGGACATGCATTTGTGGCAACATTCATAGAAGAACAAGCTCGTTAACATGGCAAGAGTATGCCCATGCATGCAAGTGATTAAGTTCAATTCAACAGCTTTGAACCAATTCATGACTTAAATCTCTTTAATCTAGCCATGTCCATGCTAGAAGGGAACTTAAATATCACGAATTCAGAGAAAGGAAATTCATACCTAGGTTCCTCAATTTACAAGTCTAAGGAATTATGTGACTCAATTATGCAACTTAAGCTTTCAAATTCTTCAAAGATTCAGACGGCCAAATCTCTATGTTTGAATTCACTATTCCTCAACTATCACTTCTCTCGTTGGTCGGTCTAGCAAGGACAAAGGGGCTTGAGAGAATGTTATGTCATTTGTCTTTGAGTGATGTAGCCGAAATATATAGCCGATGTCAAATGACAATGTTTGAGTTGAGTAGGGATTGCAACCTATGTGTTTTAGCATCTCTTTAAATTTAATTTAATCGATAACAAAATCAATTTTCAATTAAAATATATCCCCCCATAAAATCATATAAATGTCTGCAATGATCTCAAACATCATCAATTTCCAGATCGGCGGCCGTAAGGCCTTCAATTCGCAGTTTAAACACAAGGCATGAACAGATAATGCAAACGTCTAACAGATAGACATACAATTAAATAGATATACTTAATTCAATTCAGTTCTAGATTTAGTCAATCAGTTCAGTACTTCAATCAATTCAGTTACCAATCATAACCAGGTCCATGTTTAGCAGTAATCAGTGGTTAATCGGTAAACAGTGCGAGGGTTTTACAGTCTCCCCTCCTTAAAAGAGTTTAGTCCTCTAAACTCGAGTTACCTTCGTTCTGGAAGAAAACAGGCTTCAATGGAAACAGTTCAGGATATCTTTTAGCCATGTCATCTTCCCTTTCCCAAGTGGCATACACGCCACCATGGTTTTGCCAGTCAACTTTCACTAACGGGATCTCTTTGTTTCTCAATTTCTTGATTCGTCTGTTTACAATCTGAATAGGCCATTCCTCGTAAGTGTAGTTATCACTCAGCACTACACGAGTAGGCTCTATTACGTGGAAATGATCCCAGAGGTAGTCCCTCAACATAGAAATGTGGAAGACGTTGTGCATATGCTCCATTTCAGGAGGAAGCACAACTTGATACGCCACCGGATTGATTTTCTCAATAATCTCATATGGTCCGACGTATCTCAGTGCTAACTTGCCTTTGACTCTAAAACGAGTCTGGCCTTTCATCAGTGTCACTTTCACAAACACGTGATCACCCACTTCATATTCTCTATCCCGTCTTCTGACGTCAGCATAACTTTTCTGTCTGCTCTGTGCGGTTTTCAGTCTCTGTTGTATCAGATTCACTTTCTCAGTCGTTTCGTATACAATCTCGGGCCCAAGAAAAGGCCCATCTCCATCTTCTGCCCAGCAAATCGGAGATCTACATTTTCTGCCGTACAATGCCTCGAAAGGCGCCATACCAATACTTGAATGGTAACTGTTGTTGTAGGCGAATTCAGCCAATGGCAAATGGCTTTCCCAGTTTCCCTGAAAATCAAGGACACACATTCTCAGTAAATCCTCCAGAGTCTGGATGGTCCTTTCTGACTGGCCATCGGTCCGAGGATGATAAGCACTACTCAGTCTCAATTCAGTACCCAATGCAGTCTGTAAGCTTTGCCAAAATCTCGATGTAAACTTCGAATCCCTGTCAGAAACAATGGACACAGGCACTCCATGCAGTCGAACAATTTCATCAATATAGAGTATAGCCAATTGTCCGCATTATAAATTGTCTTAACAGGTAAGAAGTGAGAAGATTTAGTCAGTCTATCAACAACAACCCAAATTGAGTCCATACCTTTACTGGAGCGAGGCAATCCCACAATAAAATCCATGGTGATATGCTCCCATTTCCACTCCGGTATGGGTAAGGGCTGCAACAAGCCTGCGGGTCATTGATGTTCGGCTTTGACTTGTTGGCAATGAAGACATTTCGATACAAAATCAGCAATTCCTTTTTTCATTCCCGGCCACCAGAAATTTAGTTTCAGGTCTTGGTACATTTTCGTATTCCCTGGATGGATAGAAAATTTTGAATTGTGGCCCTCTTGCAGAACTCTTCTTTTCAATTCAGTATCATTTGGTACACACAGTCTTTCTTGGAATTTCAGTACATTACTTTCAAATTTGAAACCCGGTCTTGGTTTAGTTTCCCTTTCTTCGATGATCTTCTTCAAGAAGTCATCCAGTTGCTGTTTCTTTTTAATCTCTTCAATCAGTGCTGGTTGAGCAGAAATAGTAGCTATTGTTCCTCCTTGTTCTCGTGAAACAATTTCAATTTCAGATTTTTCAAGGTCACAAAGCAATCCTTTTGCCCGGTAAACAAACAGGCTAAGTTTCCAATTGATTTCCGGCTCAGTGCATCGGCAACGGTATTGGCTTTTCCCGGATGGTACAAAATCTATAGGTCATAGTCTTTAATCAGTTCTAGCCATCTCCGCTGTCTCATGTTCAGTTCTTTCTGTGTGAAGAAATATTTCAAACTCTTGCGGTCAGTATATATTTCACATGTCGCCCCATACAGATAGTGACGCCAGATTTTCAGCACAAATACTACTGCAGCAAGTTCCAGATCATGGGTTGGGTAATTCTTTTCGTGCGCTCTCAGTTGTCAGGAAGCATAAGCAATAACTCTTCGATTCTGCATTAAAACACATCTCAAACCCTTATGAGAAGCATCACTAAATACAGTAAAACCATCCGTACCTGAAGGTAGGGTAAGAATCGGTGCAGTCACAAGTTAAGTTTTCAACTCTTAGAAAGCAGATTCCCTTTGGTCAGTCCAGTCAAATGATATCCCCTTCTGAGTTAACTAAGTCAATGGTAAGGTAATTTTGGAGAAATCTTTGACAAATCTTCCGTAATATCCAGCCAAACCCAAAAAGCTTCGGACTTCTGTCACATTTGTTGGTCTAGGCCAGTTTACTACAGCTTCAATTTTCTGTGGATCAACAGAAATTCCATCTTTGTTAACAACATGCCCCAAAAACATAACATGATCAAGCCAAAATTCACATTTAGACAGTTTAGCATAAAGTTTCTGTTCTCTTAGGGTCTGTAGGGCAAGTCTCAAATGATGTTCATGTTCTTCTATACTTTTGGAGTAAATCAGTATGTCATCAATGAATACTACAATAAAGTTATCAAGGTATGGTTTAAAGATTATGTTCATGAGGTCCATAAATGCAGCAGGTGCATTGGTAACTCTGAAAGGCATAACTAAAAATTCGTAATGTCCATACCTCGTTCGAAAAGCAGTTTTGTCAATGTCCTCTGGTTTAACTTTCAACTGATGGTATCCTGATCTGAGGTCGATCTTAGAGAACACTTGAGCACCCTGTAACTGATCAAATAAGTCATCAATACGTGACAATGGGTATTTATTTTTCACAGTTACCTTGTTCAGTTCACGGTAGTCAATACACAGTCTCAGTGAGCCATCTTTCTTCTTCACAAATAAAACAGGAGCGCCCCATGGCGAAGTGCTAGGCCTGATGAACTTCTTATCTAGCAGTTCTTGCAGTTGCACTTTCAATTCTTTCAGTTCAGTCGGAGCCATTCGGTAAGGAGCTTTAGATACTGGTTGTGTTCCCGGAATCACATCAACGGTAAATTCAATCTCCCTGTCAATCAAATCCCCTGGCAGATTATCTGGAAAACATTTGGGAATTCTCTGACTATAGGAATACTATTCACGTTAGCATTATCATCAGCAGATACAATCAATACAGAACACAGATATCCCTTACATCCCTTTCTAATCAATTTAACAGCTTTCACAAATGAAATCAAATACGGAGGAGGTACTACTCCAACCCTATTAAACACAAATTCGGGTAAACCCGGTAGACGGAAAACTACTTGTTTCGTTACACAGTCTATGGTGGCATGGTATTTCGTTAACCAGTCCATTCCCAATATTACATCAAAATGATCAATGTTCAGAGGCAGTAAGTCAATAAACAAATGTGCATCTCCAACAATAATTTCACAAGCAGGGTACATATATGCACAGGTCATAGATCCCCCAATGGGTGATGATACAGCTAACAGATAATTCATGGGTTCTAATGGTCTATTCAGTTTTTGCGAAAAAGCATGCCACACATATGAATGCGTGGATCCCAAATCAATCAGTACATAAGAATTTTGAGTACAAATAGAGAGAATACCTGACACAATGGTCTCGGTATTCTGCACGTCTCCCGGTACTACGGCGAACACTCGGCCCTGCCTCATGGGCTCTTTCCCGGTAGCTTTAGGGTTCGGTTTTGGTGCAACAATTGATACTGCCACGCTTGGTGCAGCTTTACTATTGGCTTGTGGAGCAGAGGGGCAGTCTTTAACTATGTGGCCCACCTTGCCACACCTGTAACAGGCTCCAGATATTTTATAACAGACCCCTTTGTGCTTCTTGCCACACTCAGAACAGGGTGGTATGAAACCACTCCCTTGGCTGGGGCTAGTTGTTGACCCCGTATTTTGTTTCTTGTTCAATGGGTTATGGTTGCCTTTCTTGAATTTAAAACCCTGTCTTTTACCACGCCATTCAGATGCTGGTGTTTCAGTTTTCAGTGCCTCGATGTTCGATTCAACCATCAGGGCTCGGTCAAGAACATTTACATAGTTCGGTAATTTCATCACATTTATTCTGTCCAGTATTGCAACATTAAGGCCGCCTTCAAACTTTCTGGCCTTCTTATAGTTAGTGTCAACCATATGTGGTGCATAACGGGCAAGTTCAGTAAATTTTGGTTCATATTCAGCAACAAACATTGTGCCCTGTCTTAGCTGTTCAAATTCAGTCACTTTCTGTCCCTAACACACTGAGGGAAATACTTTTCAAAGAAGGCTCCTTTGAATTGAGCCCAAGTCATAACAGTATTGTCATTACGGATAAGCATCCACCACCTTCTAGCTTCTTCTTGCAGAGTAAAGGTGGCCAATAGCACTTTATGTGCTTCGGAGCACGGAAAAACCTCAAACAATTTTTCTGTCTCGAGAACCCATGCTTCAGCTTTTAACGGTTCAAGGCCACCCTGGAAGGATGGCGGTTTCATTTTGCTGAACTTATGGGTGAGTGCAATTATGTCCCCATCATTAACATTCACATTCTGCTCCGGCTGTACCGGAGGAAGAGGTGGGGGCTGTTGATTCTGTTGTTGATCTAGTCTCTCAGTTATTAATTCCATCATTCTTTCCAGTCTTGCCATTCTTGCCTCAGAGGATGAGGATTCAAATTCATTTGCAGTTCTCGCATTATCCATTACACTATAGGCAGTTATAACAGTTATCAACATAGGCAGCCATTTGTTTAAACAGATTAACACATCAGCATACATTCAGTCATGTCATAGCCACACACACTTATCATGCTCATGTAATGCCCTAATCGCTTTTCTAGGACACCCTATAGCTCATTTGGACACGTGTGTGCGGTATAACTCGTGGTAAGTATCGCTCTGATACCACTCTGTCACGACCCAAACCCGGCCCTATGGGTTTAGCACCGTAACCGGCCAGTAATCCAAGATTACCGAAGGCCTGCTTAACAGTAATACAGTAAAACAGAGTACAGGAGCATGGCGGAAGCCAAAATAGTAAATAAACAATGTCCAATGAGCTGTGACAGTCTGTATGCAAAAAGACTATTTCATTCAAATATATACAGTCGGACAAAACAGTATGTACATATATACAATCATTCAGTTCAGGGACCTAATCCCTATTAAACAGTACAGTACAATAAACAAAACGGTTACAGAGACAAAGGGGGAACAAAACACCCCTAAGCCATAACTTGACAGGCTCGAACCTCGCAGTGAGGCACAGTGATTGGCTTGACAAACTGGAGCTTACCCGACGCTTTAACGACGGTCTGGTGTCTGTACACCTACATTATATATGAGCAGTGAGCTAAAGCCCAGTGAATAACACAATGCGTAAAGGGATTAAGAATGAATGTTCCTTTCAGTAATGAAAACAGTTCATTAAATTAGTATTTCAGTCGTTCAGTCAGTACAGTTATGTAGTACATCCATTAGCATAACAGTACAGTAAACAGTAGGTCTTAAAAGACCGAATATAAATGATGGGCATTAATCAGTAACAGTAGTGGTTCTAACAAGGAAACTGACAGAGATCTCTATAACAGTAGCAGTAAACAGTAGTTGCTAAGGATGCACAATACGATTCAGAATATAGGACATACATTCATTCAATTAACAGTACAGTTCAGAAAGCAGTATAGTTCAATTGTTCAAGATAATCATTTTGAACATATCTTTACACAGTTGTTACTCACAGAGTTCTGGGCTATAGTAAAGCTAGAGCGCGTCCCCAGTCGCACACTACACAGTTTTAGATTGAACACACACTAAGCTACACAGTTGGGAAAGATAATATACTTAATCTAATTTGCCTCGGTGTGGTTCTACATCTATATCCTATTAAGATGCCTTAAACTAGCCTAATAATGCTAGGATGAGATGAGGATGCAAAGATGCACTTTTAAAGCATTTTCAGATTTTCAGAAAACAGGGTCACGCTCGAGCGTAGGTTACTCTGCTCGAGCGGACATGCAGCACAGGTTTCCGCTCGAGCGTAGACTTACCCGTCAGCGTTCTCAAAACAGTCAAAAGGCTGGATAGGTGAAAATCACGCTCGTATGGGCGCTCGACACCCGCTCGAGCACTGAGAGCACAATGTCCGCTCGAGCGTCAATTATTCGCTCGGAGACTTCAAAACAGAACAATGCTGGGAGCACGATTTCCAAGCTCGGGCGCCACTCACCCCGTCGAGGGTGAGTTCAAATCTGAAATTTCCAAGTTTGAACTCAAGCTCAAATTCAACTTTTAAACATAATTTCGATCCTCTTGGGCCAATTTTCCAGGAAACATCCCAAACTCATACTTTACATGATTCCAAAGCTCAATTGTATCAAAGCCCAAGGGTGTTTCAAACAACTCAATTTCAAACCAATTTTCAAGAATATGAAGAACATGCAACATGCATGAACTTAAATCATTCCCAAGCTTTAAATACAAGCTCAAATGAGCTAACTCTTACAAAAACAGAATGAATCAGTGTTTATGATACAAACATGGACATGCATGTGGCAATTCTCCATGGAATCAACTCAAATTCAACAATTCAAACATGCATGCATGGAATGAGCTCCAATTCAACATTAACGAACCAATTCTTGACTTAACTCTTTCAACTACCATGATCCATGTTAGAAGGAACTTAAATACACAATAAGAATGATGAAATTCATACCTAGGTTCCTCAATTACAAGTCTAGAGGCTCAATTATGCACTTAAGCTTTCAATTCTTCAAGATTCAAGCCAAATCTCTATGTTGAATTCACTATTCTCACTATCACTCTCTCTTGGTCGGCTAGCAAGGACAAAGGGGCTGAGGAAATGTTTTTGTTTGAGTGAAATAAGGCTCAAAGATGTCCTAGGTAGTGGCCCACTCGCAATGACAATTTGGTAGATAAGGCAACCTATGTGTTTTACATTCTTTAATTTAATTTAATCATACCAAATCAATTTTCAATTAAATATACCATAAAATCATATAAATTCCAATGATCACAAATCATCAATCAATTTCAGATTCGGCCGCCGATAAGGCCTTCAATTCACAATTTAAACACAAAGGCATGAACAGATAATCAAATAGTCAACAGATAGACATACAATTAAACAGATATATTTAATCAATTCAATTCTAGATTTTAGTCAATCAGTTCAGTACTTCAATCAATTTAGTTACCAATCATAATCAGTCTCAGTTTAGCAGTAATCAGTGGTTAATCGGTAAACAGTGATGAGGATTGTTACATCGGTGGTACTTTTCATTGGCCGGTGGCATTCCAAAATGATCAGGGAATGGTTCAGAGGTGCCTCAAGAATTTTCACATCCCTCAAAGGTGCAGAACAGTGCAAATAGAGGCAACAGTGACATGGTAACGGGTTTTCGAGCAAGGCAAATCGAGCATGCATCATCCACGCATTCCGAGGCAGAGCTCCGGCAGTCTCTTTAGTTTCATATTTAGGCTGTTTTTGTAATTAATTTGTTAATTAATTAGAAGTTTTGTAATAATTAATTAGCTAGGATAGTTGATTCATTATTTGGCCTGTATTATTCTTTCGGAACCTCCGAGCGAGGGCAATTGTGTAATAAGTGTGTGTGAGTGTGTGCATGTCTTCCCACCCCCACTTCTTTCTCCCTTTTATTTATCTTCTTTCAATGGTTAGTATTAGGGCATATTTAAATTAGCATACCTTATGCTATGCATGCGTGCATTCATTCATCTGTATTGCATGCACCGGGCTCGGTACATCATACTAACTGAATGGTATTTCAATTCCAAGTTGAATACATGTTATCTGTTGCATTTCATATGCCATGTTTAGAATAGCCGAGCCTATTTAGGTTGCATTTTTGCACGTGTTGCATTAAGCATTTCAGCATAGTTAGGATTCATGCATGTTCACTAACTAGTTTCTGTTTTGGCTTGTAGTACTCGGTAAGTTTTTATGCTTTAGCATCCTTGCATGCATGTGAGTGTTGCCATGATAGCATGTTTTACCATGAGGCTATGTGCTTATGTGATATAACTTCCTGAGTGCCTGTGGGTGAAGGTTGGGTTATTTGAAATAGAACAATGCATTGAATGCGAGTTTTAAGCCCACTTGAAAGTGGCAAAACCGCGTTTTCTAAGCCCACTCGAGGGTGACAAAATCTTCATTTTTAACCTACTTGCAAGTAGCAAACCGTTTTCAAAACAAACATGAAATGTTTTGATCCAATTCAGGCAATCCAGTCTATACTTGTATGCTGTGCGCATCACATAGTAAATCTAGGCTAATAACCGGAATAGGAACGCATAATGTTTTCAAAACTCGATATCGTGGTTAGTAGAGGCCGATCTTCGGATCGGGCGAGCGGGGGTGCTCATAGCTGACCTTCCCTAATCGTACCCAAGTTCCCGAGCCGAGGCAACTTTGGTGATGACGGACACGTGGCCTTAGGCACGAGTCAGGGTTTCCTAAATTCTCCCAGAATAAAATATTTAGGTGGTGACTCTGTATCTGGCAAAGCAGTCCATATTTGGCACTTCTTTCTAAAAATCAGTTTTTCAAAACGATTTGCCAGATTTGGACTCTTTGATGATTCATCGGTCTTGCATTGCACTCTGCGAGATTAGATACAGGACCGTGATTATTTGAGTCTAAACTGTAGCATGAGGCCCACGGGCGTGTCTACAACAGGTTTGAACTCAGATGTTTATAACAGTTCAAAAAACAGTTCAAGATAGATGTTTATAAGTTTATGAAACATTTGAGTTAATGAAACCAATGGTGGTTCCTTGAAGACAACCATGGGACTGATTTCAATCATGTTTGCTTCCATTTGACACTGATTTACTTGATTAACTATTAGAACCACCACTTGAAACAGAATCTTTATACAGAAATTACATGGCTTTTTTGGGTAGTTTGATGAATAAGAAAACTGTTCAGTGGTAATTGAATGTGACAGAAAAAAGAAAGAAGTGACATTGTTTACATCGAATTGGTGTATGCTTTACATTACATGATAGAATAGATAATTGCAAAACTATGTTTGCAACATAGTTTTTAGCTTTAAAATATGGAAAATAGTATTGGGTATCGATTTTTCTTTGTGTTAATTGGGTCAAGGTTTTTTTTTTTTTTTTTTTTATCTAAACAATCATGCTGCTGTGTGATTTTTCGCGTGGTTGAATTTTAGTTGCAATTAGCCATCATTGGACATACTGAAAGATTGTTATTCTAACTTCTATTAACTATTAGCTACTATTCACACCACTAAATACATACACCACCACCAATCAATAAAAGCAAACTACCACCATGGAATTCGTAGCCTTGAAGGAACCACCATGGCATTTCCATTTGGTTAGATAGATATGAAAAAAAAAAAAAAAAGCACAGCACAACACAAAAATTCAGTTTTGGTTTAATCTGTTATACTTCAGGTCCAAACATTAATCTATTAATCAGTTTTGGTCCAAACATTGGTTTATAGTTCAGGTCCATTATTCAACTGTTATTAATTTTGGTTTATACTTTAGTTTTGGTCCAAACATTGGTTTATACTTCAGGTCCATTATTCAGCTGTTATACTTCAGTTTTGGTTTATACTTCAGTTTTGGTTTATACTTCAGGTCCACTATTGAAAGTTTAATCTGTTATTAATTCTTGAATAATCTATTATTATAATAATCTGTTATTAAATCATTTGATTTCATTTTAATTTTTGAATGAGCAGAAATGGGGATTGATTCAAATAGTGTTGAGAATCCTTTATTAAATGAGAGTGAAGAAGTTGAGAAACCTAAGAGGGGTATGTGTTTTACCTCAAAGCAAGAAGCGTACACATTTTATGCCAAATATGCTAAACATGTTGGGTTTTCTATAGCTTGTAAAACACAAGTTATTGGCGATGATGGGGAATTAAGATACTTTAGGATTGAATGTTCTCGATCGGGGAAGAGAATTAAAAAATCAGAAGTAAACCCTTTAAAGCCATCTCTGTCCACAAAAATTGATTGCAAAGCAAGGGTACGAGCAAGCCTACAAAAGGATGGGAGATTTTGTGTTAACTACAGTTAACCTTGAGCATAATCATGACTTGATCCCCACCAACTCACGTCATTTTGCAATAAATAAGAAAATCCTTAGTCCTGTGAAGAGAAGATTAGAAATTAATGATCAAGCAGGGATTGGGGTGTCTAGGAATTATAACTCAATGGTTGTTGAAGCTGGGGGTTATGAGTCTTTAACATTTGATGAGCGAGATACAAGGAATTACATTGAGAGACCTAGAAAATTAAGGCTTGGAGAAGGAGATTCCGATGCACTTCAAAAGTATTTTTTGAGAATGCACGCACAAAATTCGAGTTTCTATTATATGATTGATGTTGATACTGACTTTCGCATAAGAAATTTGTTTTGGGCGGATGCAATGAGTCGGGCAACTTATGAAGAATTTGGAGATGTTTTTTCATTTGACATGACTTACCTCACTAATAAATATGATATGCCATTTGCTCCGTTTGTAGGAGTTAACCATCATGGACAGTCGATTTTGCTTGGTTGTGGCCTATTATCTAGTGAAGACACTGATACATTTGTTTGGCTATTCAAATCATGGTTAAATTGCATGTCAGATCATCCTCCAAAAGCTATAATAACTGATCAGTGCAAAGCTATGCATAAGGCTATAGAAATAGTCTTCCCCAATACTCAACATCGATGTTGTTTATAGCATATCATGAAGAAGATTCCGGAGAAGTTGAAAGGGTATTCCCAATATGAATCCATGAAGATGGATTTGCAAAATGCAGTCTATGACACTTTCACAAAAGATAAATTTGAGATGAAATGGAAAGAGATGATTGCAAAATTCAATCTTTATGAGAATTAGTGGTTGGGGGTGTTATATGATGAGCGACATCGATGGGTTCCTGTCTATGTCAAAGATATTTTTGGGGCTGGCATGTCAACGACACAACGAAGTGAGAGCATGAATGCCTTTTTTGATGGATTTGTCAACCTAAAGACTACATTAAAACAATTTGTTGAACAATATGATAATGCCTTGAGAAGTAAGGTAGAGAAAGAGAAGAAAGCTGACTTCAAGTCTCGGTACAAAGTCTTTGATTGCCTAACTGTGTATGGTTTTGAGAAACAATTTCAGGATGCGTACACCAATGCAAAATTCAAAGAAGTTCAAGCAGAGATGAAGATGCTAGTTTATTGTCAACCGTTTCTTGTCAAAGAAGAGGGTTCAATTTGTACATATTTTGTGAAGGAAGCCGTGGTAGTTTTTGGAAAGATGAAACATGTGGACTTTGTTGTCTATTCTAATTCGACAGAATTTGATGTGCAATGTATGTGCTGGTTGTTTGAATTTAGGGGTATCATGTGTGCTCACTCACTCGTTGTGCTCATTGCAAGATGCATAAATGAGGTTCCAAATAAATACATTCTACCATGATGGAGAAAAAAATTTGGATAGAGGGTACACATGCATAAAAACCACATACACTGGCTTTGGGGATGATTTCAATGCAAAGGTGTATGATAAGATGAATAGAAAATTGATTGGCATTGTACAATTTGCTGGAAACTCTGAAGGGAAAATAAAACTTATTGATCGTGGGTTGGATGAAATCAAGGCGAAAGTGATGAAAGATGATGAAGGTGGTGGGAGTAATGTACCACCTTCGACTAGTAATGGACCACCTATTACTAGTAATGTCCCATCTTCCCCGATTGGCAGCATTAATGGAAAGGCAATCAGTCATACCAAGTTGCTTAGTCCTTTGTTTGCTCGCCGAAAAGGTCGTCCAGTTACTAAAAGAAAGGTCGCCAAAGTAGATCAAATAGTCAATCGGTTGAAGGCAAGCAAAAGAAAACATAACAAATCAAAGGTAAATTGATTGGTTTTCATACATATCCATTCGTTTTGTATCATTACTCTCTATTCAATTCATATTTTATTGTAATCATGTCATACATTTGAGCCATTCATTAACCTTTATCAATATAGGGTACTAAAGTGATTGGAGGTGGAGGTGAAGGTGAAGGTCAATGCCAATCTCAACCTGAACGTAGTGCACATAGAAAGCTTTATCCTTATATGGTTGGCATGGAAAATAGTATGTGTGTGCCGGCACGTGTACATCGAGCAAACTGTTTTTCAATAATGTTTAGTAAACTGGTTTTAACATTTCATTTTAATTGAACAGGGACACATGGTCAATGCTATTGGAGGCACATCTCTCACCCTGCCAAGTGTGGACATTATGAGAAGACAAAGTTTCATGAATGCCCCAACTCAAATTTATGGAGTCAGCACATCTCTGACCCTGTCAGACTGTATTGGAGGCACACCGGGATTTATGACAACTCAACAATCCATGACTGCTACGCATCAAATTTATGGAGCCGTACCGTCTTCATTTGTTGACTTGAATGTACAAATGGACCGCAATGACCATGGTGGTAGTTTTCGTTAGTTGGAAACTTGTAATTGTAATGCCTTTTATGTGACTAAACTTGGAGTTTATTTTGTTTTGAATAATTTATTTAATGCATTTTTGGTTAAGAACAAATTGATGTTGTTCCCTACTTTGTTGTTATAGTTAATGTTCCTAATTGATGTTATATTTGTGCTCTGTCTGTTACAAATTTAATGTGTTCCAAAATCTGTGTTTCAAAAAATCTGTGTCAAAAATGTGTTCCAAATTTGTGTGAAAAATCTGTTACAAATCTGTTCAAAAGTTATGCCTGCAAATCTGTCTTCAAAAACCTGTGTGGAAAAATCTGTTTTCAAAACTGTGTGGAAAAAACCTGTCTTCAAATCTGTCTTGAAAAACTAGTGTGAAAAAAATGTCTTCAAAACTGTGTGAAAAACCAGTGTTCGAAAAAGCTGTCTTGAAAAACCTGTGTGGAAAAATCTATCTTCAAAACTGTGTGGAAAAAACCTGTCTTCGAATCTGTCTTGAAAAACCAGTGTGAAAAAAATGTCTTCAAAACTGTGTGAAAAACTAATGTTCAAAAAAGCTATTTTGAAAAACCTATGTGGAAAAATCTGTCTTCAAAACTGTGTGAAAAAAACCTGTCTTTAAAACTGTCAAAAACCAGTGTTCAAATCTGTGTTGAAAAGGTGTCCAAATCTGTCAACAATGTGTGCAGAAATTGTGTTCACAATCTGTCAAGAATGTGTGTTAACAAGCTGTCCAAATCTGTGAAGCACATGTGTTCAAATAGACAAATAAATCTTCATACATAATGTGTTCAAAAACAGACAAACAGTCCAAAATCTGTCCAAAATATGTGTTCAAACACACAAACAAATAACTTTTCATAATAATCAGTCCAAAATCAGCCCAAAATCAGTCCAAAATCAGTCCAAAATATGTGTTCAAACACACAAACAAATAACTTCTCATAATAAGTCCAAAATATGTGTTCAAACACACAAACAAATAACTTCTCATAATAATCAGACCAAAATCTGTCCAAAATCAGCACAAAATCTGTCCAAAATCAACCCAAAATCAATCCAAAACTAGTCCAAAATCAGTCAAATCAGATAACAAACAATCCACATGATTACATATTCATACTTCTCAATCCATAATTGTAATATATCATAAATCTTCATACATATCATCTTCATAATTAATACAACACCAATTACATGTTCTAACTTGTATAAAAATTATTACATCTTCCACAAAATCTGTCCAAAATCAACCCAAAATCAGTCCAAAATCAGCACAAAATCTGTCCAAAATCAATCCAAAACTAGTCCAAAATCAGTCAAGTCAGATAACAAACAATCCACATGATTACATATTCATACTTCTCAATCCATAATTGTAATATATCATAAATCTTCATACATATCATCTTCATAATTAATACAACACCAATTACATGTTCTAACTTGTATAAAAATTATTACATCTTCGTAATTAATATAACACCAATTACAAGCAAGATGACGATCCCATTAATACAACACGAATTTCTATTTATGTCTTTTTGTAATTTTTGCATCTGCGCGTTCTGAAATTGAAGTTGTTCGCTTTGAAATCGAACATGTTCGCCCATACTTTGAAGTTGTTCGGTGACAGTTGGTGTATTGTCCATTCGCACTTGCTCTTCCTCCCTACGTTGTGAATTTGTAGGCAACATGGTTATCAGAATCCCGATCTGGATCTTACGATCCTACGATCTTACGATCCATTTGAGTGCAATCGATCCGGATCGTGTAAAAAACTCCTTATAAGTAGGATCTTTCGATCCTGGTAGTGGGATCTTATAGGATCGTGGAATCCCGATCCAAATCCGATCCAATTTACAAGCCTTGTTTTATATTGTATGACATATTTTGTTGTAAATTTTATATTTGTTGTCTAAATATCAATTTATGTTGTCAAAATAAATAATAAAAATTAAGTAGTATTGAATCAAATAGACTAAGAAAAAAAACTAGGAAACAAACATTCAAATATTGCGGTAATTTAAGAAAATTAAATAGTCGAAAAAACAAACTTAGCTTTAGCGGAGTCTAAGAAGGGTAAGATGATTGTAACTTTATCCCAATTTCTGGAGAAATTATTTTTGTGACTCGAATCCGCTCCACCAGGGATGCTAACGACAAACCTTATCATTCGACTAAGCTACTCTTTTGAGTTCTTAATCTATTTTCATATCCAATTTTGTTAAATATTTTTTCTTCACTTTTTATGCATTATTGTACATTGTAAAGTATTTTGTTATAGAATTCTTCTTCTTCTTTGCCTTCTTTTTTGATAAAATACAGAACTTTTACCATCGAGTTTTCTATTGCAAAATATTATATGTACATTTTACATGGAGTATTATATTTTTCACAATATCTTCACTTCTTTTTAATAAAATATAAGTTCATTTTGTGTATACTATACTTTATAAGAAATATTTATTTAAATTAAATTATTATGTAATTTGTCTTTTTCGGTAGGATCTTACGATTCTCGATCCGATCCTATAAACACCTCAAACGATCCAACGTAGGATCCCGATTTTAACAACCTTGGTAGGCAAGCACCATCCAATAAACCCACTGCAATCAGGACAACAATAAAAAAGCTTATTCTTGTTTCGTTCCGTCTCCGAAATTCGAATGATTGCTTTTTTCCGACATTAAAGACAATATCTGTTGCAAAATGTCAATTGATCTGATGTACTGCCGTTAACACTTGAAGTTGACATCTGCAAAAATATGAATCGAAATCTCAATCAGTTAGTGTATTAGTCTTAGGACTGTTTAACTTGCTAGAAACAAAGGTGGTTCCTTGAAGGCTAGGGGTGGCCACTGTTGGGGCCATAGGTTATGGGCAATCAGCATGATTATAACATCATGCTGGGCATGCACTTTTAAATGAAATTGGTCTTGTGTGTAGTGGTTGTGAGATGAGCTGTTGGAATATGTCTCAAATTCCCTTGAAGTTGGGTTTAGTAGATATTATTATTCCTCATCTACCAATAAAGTTAACTACAACTCTATAAATAGGTAACCAGAGAGACATGGAATTTATTGCTGTAAGTTGGAATTTATTCTAGAACTTGTGGAAAATTTTAAATCATGTAAATAATTCAATCAACACAATCATGTTCATGCTACAAATTCTTAAGTTTAGTGTCTTCTATACTTTTTTAATAATTAAAATTTTATTAGAACGGTTTAGTAGTTTTTTCATAACTGGTGTACTTAACTATACTATTAAAAAGTGAATAATTGGTTAATGTACATAATACTAGTACTCGTTTGGACTTTCAATTCACTTGTTTCATTGATCTGAATTTTCTTTTTTAAAACTTACACTAAATTGTTAATTCTCCTTCAAAATTAGAAAATTAATGTAAAAGGACTCATATGTTTATATTAGGTGAGGTTCAATTGTCCAATGCGGAAAGCAAAATAGCATGCAGCTGATATGTTCCCAAATGGGAACTCAGAAAATGGAGAACTTAAGTGCATTCAAAGTTATGGCCTTGATATGTCATATGTGATATCAGTTATTAGTTGAAGTGTTAGTTCACCCAAAGAAATCAGAGTACTGACCTCTACAAAGGCCACATTCTACATATTCTTGGTGAAAGCTAGAATATGAACCAAAACCTGATTGGCTTGTTTTGGCTCTGTTCATCGGTGCTTTTGTTTTGCTCCCAGTTCAAAGTTTTAGACTTCAAAAAAAAAAAAAAAAAAAAGGCTGTTTGGCTATGTATTGCAGGGTCAGTTTACTCAAGGTCCTAAACCAAACTAAATATACATATACACACGCATATATCGTACTCAAGTAAAAAAGGTACAATCTATACAGAAGTAAGAGCTTCTTTAAAATATGTGGAACAGAATCCAACCAAGTCCAACAAAAGACTTGAAGAGGACAGCAGCATTGTTGTCTTGCATCATTCATGAGAAATAGTCTTTATTCCTCAATTGAATAGGCCTGGACAGGCACTATGCAAGTCTTCTACAATTGGCCCAACTAAGCTGTGTCTAGCTTTAGTAACTGTTCTAATTATGGCGTTCTAAATATTAACTAGTAGAAAATAGTAAAACCAATAATCGAACCAAGCCAACTTGGTTCTCTCTATAATCTCTCCTCTTTGTCTCCTTCACTTCCACTCTTCCTCCGCTACTACACTACAAATGGTGGCTCAGCAATAGTTCTACAATCTTTTTCAATTTCATCATAACAAAATACCACATAAAAGCATGCAAGCTTTTGTTGACGCCACAAGTTGAAGCTGAACAATTGATGACCAAAAGTTGTATGTCAGATGAAGTATTTTCGTTCCATATTTAGAAACTCTGATTTATAGTATGTAACAAGCATAAAGCAGTCTACAGATCAATTAAAATTGCAAGTTAGCAAAGAGGCCATATCCTTAAGCATTTTTATATATTCTCTACCAAATATATATTTTAGATTTTTTAGGCAAATCCTGTTTGACCCTTATATTTCAACCAGATGCTTCATTCTTTGAATCATCTAAGCTTTTACAAATTTCCATTACAGAAAATTTCAGCTAAATTGCACATATGCTTTACTTACTAAGTATTATGTAGTTGCTAGTTCCATGTCTTGGGTGCCCTTTTCAATGCTTTCAATTCTTTTTTCTGCAGGTCTCTTAATTCTAACAGTTTCTACAGGTCTCTTAATTTTAATTATTGAAGTTTGTAAACTTTACCATTGATCTGAATTTTTTTTTTAAACTTACACTAAATTGTTAATTCTCCTTCAAATTTTGGAAATTAATGTAAAAAAAACAAAAAACTTGCATGAAACATGCTTATTATGTGCATATCAACTTTCTACGTCATAGAATCATGAGAACTACAGTCTCTCCAATAAACTCAATTGCCCAAAGATTTCAATACAACACATAATGACTCTAACCCATCAATCCAAAAAATGAGGTAACCCATTACAAACTTTAGACTGTTCTTTTTTCTCTAAACAAACTGACTTCAATTGAAATGTGTTGTGAATTTTTTTTTCAATTAAAGTTGAAATGTTCTTTTTCCTCCAAACAATTTTTTTTTTAATTTGACAAACCTTAGGGTCACTGTTCTCTCAATAAGTTGCACAGAAAAAAAAATTAAAGTTGAAATTTTTTACAATTAAAATTTTCAATTAAGTTAAAATTATTTTTTTTCTGTCCAAAATCAGTCCAAAATCAAAATCAAAATCAAAATCTTCCTAAACAGATGAAATCAAAGTGAAAGACACAAATCAGGGCATGAAATCAAAGTCAAAAATCTCAACAAATCGGGGTGTATAGATATAGATATATAAATATATATATATATAGAGAGAGAGAGAGAGAACTGACCTGTGCAGACAGATCTGTGATGACGGAGAGAGACTCGGTCGTCGTCGGTCGTCTTGAGAAGCTGCGCTCGTCGTTCTCGTGAGAAGCTACGCTCGTCGGGGTTGTAGAAGCTGCGTTCAACCTCGATCGTCGCCGGGTGTAGACGCCAGATTTGGACTCTTTGGTTCAGATTAAGAACCGTGACACAAATCGAGTCCGAACTGTAGCATGAGGCCCACACGGGCGCGCTCTACACCGGGGTTGGACAGCTACGCTCGTCGTCTCGCCGCTGTTGGAGAGCTACGCTCGTCGGGAGCTCGTCGACAAAGAGGCACAGCAGAGAAGAGAAGAGAAGGAAGAATAGAGAGAGAGTCTTGTTTTGTGAAAATGAATTTGAAATTTGATATGAATAAGAAAGAGGGAGAAACGGGCGAGTTTACCTCAACTTTCCACGTTGGCAGCCACGTCATTAGTGCCGATTTAGTGATCAAGTTTTCGAGATCGGAAGCATTTTCGTAAATTTTTTTATCAAATAAATAACTAAATGTTTCACATGAATGTAGATCTCACACCTATGTGAGACATTTGATAATTTATTTAATAGAAAATTTGGAACTTGTAGTATTTTTCAAATTAAAAATGTAATTAACTTTTTATTTTTATTTTTTTCACTCAACAAAAATGTCTTTACTAATGCCAAATTTTTGTTCGAACAGCTGAAGGGAACTAAAGACATTGAAGCAAGCTTGGTATCATGGATTTTTGATATTTGTTTTGTTGCGCAGCACTTTCATTCTTGTAAAATCTCCTTAACATGTAAAAGTTATTTTCATTTTGTTAGGAGGTTGGCACGTATTGCTGCATTTTCTCGTATCCTGACTTATAGAGATGTGAACTTTTCTTTTTGACATGGTTAGGTAGTAGGAAATATTTTGCTTTATTTTGATTTCTTTTTCTGCTTGTAATCATAATAAGTTAATTTGCTAGTATGTTGTATGGACTACTATGTACTAATGTATATTTTAGTTGAAGTTCTTATGTCTGCCAAAAAAATAAAAAATAAATTTTTTTTATCAAATTTGAATATAAAATTAATGAAAAGTTTGAATTAATATCATATACTCCAATACTAAAATTAAAATTTTCATCAATTTTTTTCACATTTCCAATTGTCCGAGACAATTTTTTTCACATTTCCAATTGTCCGAGAAAACATCTTAGTAGATGTCCAAGAAGTTGTCCAGACATTAAAAAAAAACTGTCAAATTACCTTAAATGGACATTCGATCCAACAATAACAATTTAAATTTAATGAAGGATCAAACCTCCCTTCCATTTGATGAAATCTCTATTTAATATCATTTTATTGAAAACATTGAAACTCACTTTTTATAAACTTTTCATCAAATTTAAATTTGATGACATTTAAATAGAGAGGGGAGATGGTCTAATCAAATAGAAGGGAGAGTAAAAATGTGCATGTAATGCTTGTTATATGAGCCACAATGCTAACAGTAAATGTTGTCTAGTAGTTGTGGTGAAGCACTATCTATGTAATGTTTTGATCAATAAAATATTGTAAAAGAAATAAATAAGGACAAATTTGTCACCACTCAATCGATTTTGGCCAAAAAAACTAAGGTACTAGTCTAAGTAAGTATTAAAACTGCTTTTTTTTACGAATAGAGCCATTATTATAAATTTGAACGGCTGAGGATAACATGCACATAACCAAATATCCTCTTTTTTTCTCTTCTTCCTCCCTGGCCTTCATCCCATTGAGGGCCATTGAATTTCAGACAGCAGAGTAGCACATCAGCCAACCAAACCACAACCAAAAAATTTCATTTCAAGTGGGTTCAAAATGCAACCAACATATTATGTTTTCAATACAGAGATGACAAAGAAAAACCCAAACCATAAAAATGAAATTCAGAATCAAATGAAATCTATTCTCCAGACAAGACAGCATATAGAACCAATCCTTGCTAACATTACCTATCACTACTGCTACTACTAGAGGCAATTTGCCGCATTGCTATGCATTTCTGACTTATTCTATATTAATTGTGACGACTTTTTTAGGTCTTCCGCCAGAAGATGACGTCCTGGCATCACTATAAGCTCCCATTGTTCGAGTCCTTGCAGGAAACCCTTCGATTGGAAGGGGCCAACTACTCCCACTCGCACGTCCCCTCTGTCCACTGCTGCTAGTACCTGCAGAACCATTGCTTGGAATGTGAAATCAAGTGCATGTCTAATAAAAATATAGAAATACATATTTATAGAAAGAATCAGCCAGCACTGTAAACCCACAGTAAATTTAAGGACACAGGTGAAATTTCAAGGCCATTCCGTCATGTCCTTGATCTAATTACAAAATGTAAAATTACTGCAATGAATTGTAATCATAGTGTCTTACTTGGTTATACTGCATATGGTAAATACATGTAGAAATAAACCACAAAGATAAAAAGTCGACTACTAAAATTAGCACCAGACCAGTAGAGGACAGGAGAAAGAAAGTCAACCAGACATGCAAATTTCAACAAAGATGAGCGGAGGTACACTATTGATACCAAAAAATACTTGCTACAGCAAATAGCCGGAATACATTCAACTCTGACACAAACCATTCAATGAATTGGACATGCTTACAGTTACAGATTTAGCAACAGGATCATCTTAAAATTCCAAAAAAAAAAAAAAAGAAAAAAAAAAGAAAAAGAAAAACAACAACAACAACAACAACAACAACAACAACAACAAAAAAGAAGAAGACATGCTTACCTGCAGTACCATTGAAGTTGAACCTATCACCCCAACCAGGCAAATGCCTTTCTGCATTACCTTTCCAAGATTGTTCAAAACCAGCAAGCTCGTCTGAGACAACACCACAATATAAGCTTTCTGTTTTAGACAACAATGTAATATAAGGAATGCAATTTGTCACAATTGATAGCAGGAACAAACCTTCATTCAAATTATGCAAGGCCTGCATTGTATCCACCTTACCATCAGAATTAAGCTTCCTTGTAACTGAATGGCCCTATGTAAGTAACAAAACAACAAAACCAACTCAATCTCAATCTCCATCCAAAGATCAATCGGCGGAACATGCTACTAAAGTTTGTAATCACATTGAACTCACAAAGCGTGAAGTAACTATGAAATATTCCTAAGAAATAAGATTAAGCATATATCAAACATGAACCAATCAATCCTGCAACCTAAGTAACCATATGATCCAAATTATTTAGAGTTTTCTGGGTGGAACAAGCAGACAACAGAGTGCATCAGCCAGAATGTAACCAACACACGCACAACAAAAAACTACCACTATAAACAACTTGGCATGTTCTTGATAATAACAAGAAGCAAGGACTTATATGGAGCAATCATATCCCAAACACAAACACGCAGGCACCAATATGTTTCTGACAAACTCAACCAACTAATAATACACACAATTGCAGGAGGACCTAAGCCTTTGGTTAAAATTGAAAGTAAAGTTTGCAATCCAAGGCTAATAGAATGCAAAAACTGACAGAATCTTTATTGTGCAACACCACATTTAATTCCTCAATCCATAATCTGTTCTCAGCAAGCAAGGCTGATTTTAAAAATATCAAACATTTCTCGTTGCTAATTCAGGTTAAGTTTCTAGAAGGGTTCAGCATTCATTCAACGGCTTCAAGCAGTCCTAAATTGTTGGTGTAGTTAGGGATGCGGACAGTATGTGTAGTCCAACAAACTGCAGTATGTTAGATTTCTTTGTTGGGTTCTTTGTCAGATGCATCTCGAGCCACATACTAGCTTTGCATACTCCTTGCTGTTCTTTTTACTACTTCATCCATAATGTTTATATCAAAATTAATTTTATTCTCTGTAAATTTTGTTTTCTAATTCCTCAAGGAAGATTACAAGTAATACACAGTAAAAGATAATATATGACCCCATAACATTGTAGATAAGGGCCGACTACCTATCTAAAAACAAGGGGGGGGAAATGACCAGCCAACTCATGAAAAGGCTTCACACTTCATACAGAAGAAAATACCTTGTCATGTATTCCTCGAGAGATTCTATGTGTTGCTTGTCCCGTTGTTTTATCTGCCTGTTTGCACTCTTCCAGCACCACCTGAATCCCAACAACATAATTAAACTGAAGGAAACCAGCAACAAATTGACTTCCTAAAGAACAACAAAATAGAACTTACAGCATCGCCGCCAGTCTTTCGAGTTGTGGTGGCAGTGTAATAAGCCCCATTTATACCACCATATGTGACTTTCTGGAAGCTGACACTCTGAGCCTGGGGCTTTGTCACTGCAACCTTATTGTAGTCAGTCCTATAAGTCACATCCTTGCTCTTCCTCTCTGCCAGGTAACCATAGCAAATACTTCCCATTAGTGAACAAGATACAACTGCAAACTCATATAAACACCTTCTCACGTACAAGTAACCTAAACAAAAAATCCAATTTACCATCAGCTTCATCATCGGGGTGCTCAACATTTGGAGCTTTGTTTGACCCATTATTCTTTTTAACTTTTTCTTTATCCTCTTGGGCACCCATATTATCAACTTGTTCTTCCTCATCATCAGTATTTAGTTCCTCAATAACTGGTCCCTTTGATCCACCAACCTGTGGTGAATCTCTGAAAGGACTGCCTGAACTAAACATGCTAGGTCCGAACATACTATCAAAGGGGCAAGTAAAGAATGGATCGTCAAATGGATCCCTTCCTCTGGAAATGCTGGACATCATGCTCCTTTGGCGGCCAAGACCTCCAAAGCTCCCAAAACTATCAAAAAGTCCACCTGAATTGATGGACCCTTCTCTGACTTCTCTATCCCTCTGCATTTCCTATGAATCCTAAAAATTCAAAAAACAGAAAATTCAATAACAACAACCAAAAAAAAGAAGAAGAAGACAATCTATAGAAATATACATGTATGTGGTGCATCAAGCTATATAACATTCTCCCTTGCGTGAGATGAAAAAGAGAATGTATGCAAACAAAGACCAAATCTAAAGGGAGAGACTTGAATCCAAAAACTCACCCAACCAGAGCTCTGATAACAAGTTAGATCACCACTCATCCTAAAATCTTAAACTTTTAAGAAATGAACCCAACAATATATATCAAACTGTCTGACAGCCACTAACAAATTAACGGCAAGTGCATGAACCCATTAATATTGATGCATGGGAACCATTTTTGTTTGCGTAAACGTGCACATGTATATGTATGCACGTGTAACCTAGGTAAGCAATAAGCATAAGGGCCAATATGGTGCCTTGCCTTCAAAGAAGAAAGATTAATCATATTACTCACCAAAAGTTTTTTGGAAGCCTCTGAAAAGTTGAGGCCTTCAACAATAATAATTTTTTTAAATTTTCTGGTGAGCCTTATGTTGCCTAATAGTTGAGCCACTCTGTTATTCACGACAAAGAAAATCAAAAAGCAGCAAGCATGCCTCCGTTTGGGAAGTGGGTTGGCTTTTTGGCTTTTTGGCTTTTTTGGCTATTTTAGCCTGGGCTAAAAAGTTTGGTTTGGGAAGGGCTTTTTGGCTTTTTCATTGTGAGAGAAGAGTGAATGATTATGGGTTGGATGTGATGTTTTGTTTGTTGTGGCTAAAATAGCCTGTTTTGTCTTTTGTGGCTATTTTAGCCCCAACCCACTTGCCAAACAATCAGCTTAAAACCAACAGCGTAAGAAGATGATATCAAATGCTAAACTAATCAATCCTCAACAAAACAGATAAAAAGAGCAAAAAGACTTGCTTAACGAACTGACAACAACTTCGAAAAATTTGTTTTCGAGTTTCGAAAACGGTTTACAAAAAATAAATATGAAAAAGTTTTTTTTTTTTGGCGGGGGGGGGGGGGGGGGGGGACACGAAAAACGAAAGTACAACTTGGCCCTAACAATACGATCGTCTCTTGTGTTTCGATTTCACAGAACTGAGTTAATTCGAGTGTATAAGTTTCTACAAAAAACAATAAATCAATCAAAACTATATAATTTTGCCTTTACCAAGCCTAAATTCTCTCTGTTTACCGATATTTTCTCAGGAACCAAACAGAGCGTAAGAAAAATTCTACAACAATCATAATCACAAAATAAGAATTTCGCAGACAAAAATGCCATGAAGAAATGCAATTAATTGGATGGTGAGGATATTAAAGCTAAAAGCAAATGAAACAGAGATTGAACAGAGCTTACAATCTAGCAGTTTCGAACCCTCAATCATGGAAGAGAGAGCGAGAGAGAGAGATACTTTGAAGAAAGGTCGAGAGAGACAGAGAGAGTTCCAGAATCGAATATGCTAATAGGTAGCCTGTGAATTTAGTGATATATATAATAGAGAGGGAAAAATAGAGTATGACTTATTTTTTAAATTTTTTTCATATATAAAAAAAACGTAAACAAAATATGTAATAAATATAAGTTCAGTTAATATAAGTCAGTAAGTAATTTATTAACATGTTTTTAAAAAAGGCCAAATAGATTGGTTTAAAATATAAATTATTTTTGTAATTTTAGAAATATATCATATCCTTTTAATTTTTTAATTATATAAAATGTCTCATTTATTAATAAATTATTAAATCAATTAAATATTTTTAATGATATCAAAATATATTTTAATTAATAATTAAATGATTATTTTTATATATGAGAGTACATTAATAATATCATTTTTTTTATTAATTTTGTTAATTAAAAAAATTTAACAATGAAATATTTATAATTTTAAAATTAAAAAGAAAAATTCATATTTAAGTAATTTCGGGAGTTTTTTTTATTATATTATTTTATTTTTATTTTATTTTAAAGTTAGAGCCAGAATGTTCCTTGTATTTATGAAATAATAAAATATATCCTTTTTGTTTTGTGTGACGTGGGCCAAGTGGCTTATCGTAGAATCTTCGCGTCGTATACTTCATCCATCTCAAAATAATAATTTCAAAATCTTAGGCTCGATTCGATAACTATTATTAAATTATAATTCTATTCATTGATTTCAGTGTATTATTTATTTTGAATCTTTAAATCATAATTCTACACACATTTTTAAAAAATAA
>NW_021025491.1:1710520-1803182 GCF_004153795.1 Camellia sinensis | reverse complement strand
TTCCATGTGTGTCAAGTTGTGATCCTTATCGAAAATGGTTTTGAAAAGTTTTAATAAAAGTTGATTTTGTTCAAATTAATCTTTTTCAACTTAGACCATTTTTGGACCAAAAGAAAAATTTTCATTGCCCAGAACTTCAATTTCATTGATTTCAATGCAAAGTTCTCTAACTCTTGAAAAGCTTCACAAAGTTGTTTTTTTATTTTATTTTATTTACTTTTCATTTCTTATCTATTATTTTTTTTCCAATTTAATTTTTTAATTTAATTACATCCGTATACTAATAAATTTGCAAGTTTCTGGCATCATCTACATCGTCTCCTTTTTTCTTTAGCCCATAGTATTGAACACACAGCTACAATAGAATAGGTGGTAGGTATTGGATAAGTGAAATTACTATATTACCCTTTCTATTTTGTTCTTATGTAACAACTTTTCATTTAAATCAACAGGGACAAAAATAGTCATTTTGCACACCAATATCACCCCAATTATACACATTCACGGCTGATGATTTGCGAAGTATAATAACACATGTCATGCGAAGTACAATAACACATGTCATTCCTGTTACGATTCTTTTACTAAATTAATAAAATGTAATAAAAGGAAAAAAAATTGATAATGTTTTGTGAAGTTTACGTTATGATTTGTATTTTAAAATATTAAACGTACTTATTTATGTTAATTTTTATTAATATGTATTCTCAAAAGTTGTTGACTTTAAAAAAATTTTAGAAAAAAATAAAAAATGTATTGTACAAGATGTTTGTATAGGCCTAAAAAATGAATTGACAGAAAAATTAATTGACATAAAATAATTGACATAGAAGTTATTTCAAAGAAAAAATTATTTGAAAAAAAAATTATTCAAAAAAATTACTTAAAAACAATTAATTTTATTAAAAATTATTTTTTTATTTGAGTATTTTAAAAATAGTTTGGTTATGACTGTTGATCAAAAATATGGATATCGAGTTATGAGTTGTATGTTTGATTATTAATTATAAGTTGAATTAAGTTTTGAAAACTATTTTGAAAACTCATCACCAAACAAATTTTCTTATTTCACATGTCACATCAAACTTTCAAAACTCAATTTCACACTCAATTCAACACTCTATTCAAAAACCATAACCAAACAAATTTTCTACACTCAAATCACAATTCCACAACTCACAAACTCAAAATACAACTCATACTCTCAAATCATATTTACAAAACTCTACCAAACGCAATCTTAATTTTTTTTTGATAATATAATTATTATATTTTAAAATTATTAATTTTTTAAAATTACTCTTTTGATGGCGCATTTTTTTGGGAATGGTGATGCTACATGGACCTAGGGCTGCTATTGTGCCTAACGCATAGCAGCGATCTGTTGTGAGTCTGTGGGGACTTTTTCTGAGTCTTTTCGATAATATGAATTGTGCATATTGTAGGGTTCATTGAGTATAGCATCTATATAAAAAATCAAGTTAATCAGAAATCCGTAACCCTATGATCAGATTGTTTTACAAAAATTACCGAGATAATGTTAACCGTTTATTTTTTAAAAAACAAATATACTCTTGTTATAAAGTTATAGATTTCCAATCAATTTAATTTTTTGCATGGATGATCTATTTAACAAACCCTATAATATGAACGGTTCAGATCATCAAAAAAGACTCGAAAAAAATTCTACATGGGAGCACAGCAGCACCCCCAGGTTCGGTGCTACATACACCAATTAGTATACTAACTAATGTATCAATATTAGTTATGACATTATATTATTAACCTCACTCATTATACAAATTACAAATACCAAAAATCTCTTAAATTATGCCACACCATCAATTGGTACACTAATTAATATACTAATTGGTGTATATAACATTATTCTTTTGCGAATATCAATTGTCATAATTGTATTTTTTATTATTATTAATGAATTTAAAAGAAGGGCAAAATAATAAATTTATATTAATTTATTACTTAATTTTTAAAAAGAGACTAATATTTTAGGACGGATAGAGTGTATTTTTGGAGAAATTATACAATAAAAAAAATCTTGACCATTTTAATTAATTTTTAATTTTATCAATTTAAATCCCAAACTTTTGCTTTGTTTTTTATCTAAACTATTTGTCTATTTTTGTTAAGTAAAATTAATAGAAAAATTAAGATAAATTACAAACACACCCCTTGAGATTTACTTACAAATTACCCTCTGTGGTTTTAGAAATTACATTATACTCTCTAAGGTTTCTAATTTCACACAAATAGTTCCTTTTATTAATAATCATCAAGTTAATTAATAGTTTTTAATAATATTAAAATCTTATTTTAATTAATAATTTAGATAATTTTATTATTGTATAAGTGAACAGTTAGAAATTTTACTTTTTTAATTAATTCTGTTAAATAAAAAATTCTGGCAGGAAGGTATTTTTTAATTTTCCAAACCATAATGGGCAATTCGTATTTTAAGCAAACTTCAAGGGATGTATTTGTAATTTATCCAAAAAATAAATATTTTCTTCATTAAACTCAATGAAAAATGGTATTTTAGACATTTTTGGCATGTTTGATTTGGTGGATTAGAGCATGGGATTGAGATTATTAATCCGTGGGCCCAATTATCTTATGTTTGTTTTAACATTTTGGTTTAGGATTATTAATCCAATAGATAATTAATCCAACAAATTTGTAGGATTATTAGTAATGGGGTAGGGGTGGGATTAGTGATCCAATGGATATTAATCCAATTGGATAATGAATACCACACTAATTTAATAGGATTATTAATACATCACTATTAATCTTGTGAATCAAACATGACCTATGTATACTTACATTGAGTTTAATAATTAAAATATTTTTTATTTATTTTACTTAACAAAAATAGACAAATGATTTAGATTGAAAGTAAATCAAAATATTAGTGTTTAAATTAATAAAATTAAAAATTTATTTTGTTCCAAATCTCAAATCCTACCTCTTCTTTTTTTGTGTGTGTAATTGTCTCTATTTTTTTTATTGGGTTGATAATATTGGAAAGATAAATTGCTTATTTTTTTTATTTTTTTTTCATTTTGGGAGAAATACATTAAAATGGCTCAAAACTTTAAGATAGTGTTTAGTTTACTGTAATAAAATAAAACGATTATTTTATTAAAATATTCATTCTAATATTTGATTAGAAAAAAAATAATAACAAATCCATTACAAATAAAATATTCTTTCACCATTTTATGGAAATAGTCATTTTATAAGAGGACTTACCATTTCATTTCATCTCATTACAAGAAACCAAATAGAGTATAAGGTCATGTTTGTTTGGTGAATTAGGTTAGATGAGATTATTAGTGAGGGGATGGTTAATGAAGAGATTATTAATGTGTAGATTGTTAGTGAGGAGATTAGGTAAAAGTGTGTTTGTTTTGATGATATAGTGTGAGAGATGGTTAGTGTGGAGAGTAAAAGATTGAACCCCAAACTAAGTATGGACCCAAGCACTAAGATCGCCCTGAGAAGGCGACTAGGAATAAAAAAGAAGCGTGGGCCAAAGCCCAAGGGAAGTGGGCCAACAAGTGGGCCGAGGTAGGTCTGACCCACCAAGGCCCCAAATGGACTCAGCGAGGAGAAATGCCCAAGTCAAGTTACAAAGGCAACACCTGCAGCGGCGAAGTTGCCGAGGGAACATGTGCCGCGGCAGAGTTGTTAAGGCACTTTGTCTCAGAGCCGCCATTCTAAGTATCTTCGGTGCCGCCGCCATTCCAAGTAATGTTGGTGTCACGATCATTTGGCGTTGCAAAGAGAAGACCGAGGCAACTAAGTCGTGGAGGCATTCTGTCGGCGCCGCCATCTCTAATATCTTCGGTCATGTCGTCTGAACTTGCCACGGGAAATGACAGCCGCAACAACTAAGTTGCAGAGGGAATATCCTACCAAGGTGATAGCAGCCTTTGGGAGAGACTTCCCTCTGCAAATAGAGGCTGATGCTTGGCGCTGATAGCAGGTCTCAAGACATTACTAGCCTAGGGTTGATAGCAGGCACCACGATTTATTAACTTGACGCTAATAGCAGGCCCCAAGACTTATTGGTTAGAGCTGATAGCAGGCTCAGAAATACTAGTTTACCGCGACAACCCTGTGAAGATGGGAGTAGGGTAGCCCAAACATGAGGGACTTCCTTCCCATTACCTAGGTCATGAACCTGCCTTAGTCGCACAGGCAGGACTAAGGAAGCCCCCTTGGGCTTAGTACTAAGGTACAACATAGCTGATAGCAGGCTTGGCTGTGACCTTCACCTTGGGAAGCTGGGGAGTTTGTGGTTAGGTGGCTAAGGGTGGAGGCTTCGCTGAGGTGGGCATGAACATAGTCGATAGCAGACTAATGGAGTCCTGAGAATGCATGTGCTGGTCAAATAAAACTGAGAAGGTAAGTGCAGTGGCAAGGTTTACCGCTGCAAGTGCACTTGCCGAGGTTCAGGCTGAGAAGGCAAGTGCAGAGGCAAACACTCTCGTTGCAACTGCACTTGCTGAGGCTCGAAAGGAAGTTGTAGCGCTAAATACTCCCGTCGCAACTACACTTGCTGAGGCTCAAAAGGGTAGTTGCGGAGGCAAACAGATAGTACACAGTACATACAGAGGGACACATGACACCTCTAGCCTAGTGGCTCAAGACAGAATATTCTATGTGATCCCATGGGACACATGTCTTCTCTTCATTTGGCCACTTGGTGTTCACTTGGCACCAAGGAAAAGCCTATAAATATGACCCATTTCCCAAGGTTCAGAAGGAAGAATTTTGGAGATTTGGGAGAGATGCTGCCCAATTTGGTACTGCCATACACTTCTTCTTTAGCCACTTGCTTCACCCTCACCCAGCTATACACTCTCCAACTCCTAGATAGTTGCTGCTACTCATTCTCCAGCCACTTTCGCCATTATTGGACCATTAGCGTAGTTTTGCCTCTCTGATCATCTCTCTAACCTAGAACCCCCCTACATTTTCTAGCGACTCCACTGGGGAGGCTGCTTTGTTGATGGTTCACACCCGCAGTAGCTTACACACTTCGCTGGAAAAAATGGCAGAAGATGAAGTTTAGTAACTCCCACGGCAGCAAGGCTCTTCCAATGGCGGAGTAACACATGCGGAAGACCATGACCACAATGTTGTGATTAAGGCAGTTTAGTCACTCCAGGATATGCAGAGGGAGATCCTGACAGCTTTGCAAACTCTCACTGAGGCTATTATGGCCATGGCTTCTCGACCAGCTCCAGTGCAAGCACCTCCGCTTGTAGTAGTCCCAAACCCAGTGCCTAACTTGTTCCCTGAGGTTGGGGCTCTGATCCAGGTGTCTCTGGTGGTACCTCAAGCGAATGGTACGGCCGCTGGTTCAGCTACCCATGAGCAGACTAGATCTTTCCAGCCCACTCACTTTGTTACTCTAGCCAATGTACAAGCCATGCTCGAGCAAGAGCACAGCAAGAAGCAACTGCCATCTCTCCCAGACCCAGATGTGAAGCCCCCATACTCTCAAGAGATATTTACCATGCTCTACCTAACTAGGTATACAATGCCAAAGTTTATTAAGTTTGATGGAAAACAAGGCAATGCTAGAGAACACGTGGTCAGGTTCATTGAAACTCTTGGTGTCCATGGTAGTGACCACTCTCTGCGCCTTCGGGAGTTCTCCAAATCACTTACTGAAAGAGCTTATAGTTGGTATGTGAACTTGGCTCCTAACTCGATCAAGAGTTGGGAGGAGATGGTGAACAAGTTCCACACGAAGTTCTTCCAAGTCTAGGAGAAAGTTATAACCCTTACACTTGGTCGAGACGTCCAAAAAGAAGACGAAGATATACTGGACTATGTTAAGAGGTTCCAAGACAAGGCGATTGACTGTCATGAACCAGTGGATGAAGCTCACTTAGTCAGCATATGTGTGGAGGATACCATGCGCGACTACAAGATTTTTTTGGTGAACCATAATCTGCCTATCTTTTCAGCCTTGATTGAGGCAGCTAGAAATCTCAGTACCACTGGTCCTTTACACAGATCTTGTGACAGCCACCGCTACTCCCACAGTAGTAGAGTTTCTGCGGTAACCTCCATAGGAGGGAGCCGCTCACAAGCAGAGGCTTTGTCCTCTCGAAAGAGGAAGAGTTATGAAGACAGGAATCCATATCTTTGCAGCCTTGAGAATGTTAAGGCCTTGGTTAAAGAATGGGTCGCTGATGGTGAACTTACTTTGCCTCCGGTTGATGTTACTCCAACCAAGAAGGACAAAGAAAGCCCAGATTACTGTGTCTATCACAGAACCACCAGACACCCTACCAGGGATTGTTGGACGTTAAAAAATATCTTCAAAAAGAAAGTTGATACGAATGAGCTGAAGTTCAAAGATACCGGTAATCGTGACATACGAAAGGACCTTTATCCTAACCACAAGGAGAAGGGGAAAAATGTATACATGATCAGCTACCTTGGGCCTGTACGTGGTCAAATGCACATGGTGTCCTACTATGATGAGCTAAAAGAAATTGCAACTGGCCAACTCCCTGAAACAGCACCTGCAGAGGCGAAATTCGCAGAGGATACTCATACTCAAGCCTTGCAAAATTCTGTTAAGTTTCACACATTCTTTGACCAATTGAGGCTGAGCCAAGTCGCCAGGATGGAAGCAACAAAGGCTCTCATCAGCATGTCTGAAGTGCACCATGCTGAAGTTATTGAGGCCAAGGAATATGTGCCTCGCGCGCCGCCAGGAAGATTATGGGGCCATTACCTTTTTAGAGGCAGACAGAGCATACCTATTTCTCTATAACTGTCCTCTTTTTGTCACATCTTATATCAATGATGTGGAGTTTAAGCGTGCTTTCCTCGATGGTGGGGCGTCCATAAACATCATTACTACTGACACATTCGCAAAGGCTGGTATCCCAGAGTCTAGGATAGTTTGCCAACCCATCACTATAATGGGGTTTGGTGGTGAGAAGAAGGTTACTAAGGGCCATATTGTAGTGGACTTAACAGTTGGTGAAATTCATTCCTCAATAAGTTCCATGTGATTGAAATAGATACAAATTACCACATGATACTTTGCAGAGCCTAAATGCACCGATATAGGGCTATCCCGTCTAGTTATCACCAATATGTGAAGGCAAAGTTGGGAAAGCGCACAGTTATCATAAACGCGTCTAAAAGCCATTCGGAGTGGAAGAGGCACACTATTCGGTTGCAGTTTTCTTTACCGAGTTGTCAACGGATGAAGCTCCAAGGGCTAGTGAAATTGCAGGGGTAAAATTGCCGAAGTGGGAAGACATTCGAGATGGAGAGGCTGCTCTAGAAATCAGTGGACAGAACATGATCAGCAAATCCACAAGTCCTCTGCCCAAGATTGTCAAGGTGTGCGAGGGCGGCAAGACAGTTTACTACCTATGACGGTCTTGGGGGCTAAACTTCATACCCTAGGAGGATGGCCCCGAGACAAATAAATGTGACGGAAGTGAGTCCCAAGAAGGATTGGTAGAGATGCCTGAACCCGTCTCTGAATGCATGCAAGATAGGCCCAAACCTCAGTAGGAGGTACTCGCTGAGGTCAACCTCGGTGACTTACCTAGGAAGAGCAAGCCAGTGTTTATCAGTGATACAATGACTCCAGCAGCTAAGGCAGAATTGATAACACTACTAAGGCCTCGTTTGGCAAGAGGCTATTTTAGCCAATTAGCCTAAAAGTTACTAAATTAGCCAAAAAGCCAACAACCCATACCAAAAGAAGTGAGTCCCAAGAAGGATTGGTGGAGATGCCTGAACCCGTCTCTGAATGCATGCAAGATAGGCCCAAACCTCAGTAGGAGGTACTCGCTGAGGTCAACCTCGGTGACTTACCTAGGAAGAGCAAGCCAGTGTTTGTCAGTGATACAATGGCTCCAGCAGCTAAGGCAGAATTGATAACACTACTAAAGCAATACAGTGGTGTCTTTGCTTGGACATATGATGAGATGCCTGGTCTTGACCCATCTTTCGTCACTCATCATCTGGACACTTTTCCCAACTCTAAACCGATCAAGCAGCACGCTCGAAAGTATCACCCTGATCTTGAAGAAAAGATTAAAGCAAAGATAGAAAAGTTGCAGAAGGCCAAGTTCATTGAGCCTATACAATATCCGACTTGGCTAGCAAATATTGTTCCTGTGCAAAAGAAGAATGGTCAGATCAGGGTCTGTGTAGACTTTCGTGACCTGAATAAGGCTTACCTGAAAGTTGAGTTTCCATTACCCTATGTCGATACACTTGTTGATTCAATTGCGGGCCATCAGATGTTCTCTTTCATGGATGGGTTTAGTGGTTATAACCACTTCAAAATGGCGCCAGAAAATGCAGAAAAGACAGCTTTCAGAATGCCCTTGGGAAATTTTTTCTATACGGTGATGCCCTTCGGTTTGAAAAATGCGGGGCCAACCTATCAACGGGCTATGACTGCGGTGTTCCATGACATGTTGCACCACGAAGTGGAAGTATATGTGGATGATCTGGTGGTCAAGTCTACTAAGGCAAACTGCCACCTCTGCGACTTGGAAAAAGTTTTTCAGCGTTGCCGTAAATTTTGTTTCAAGATGAACCCTCTCAAGTGTGCCTTTGGAGTTACTGCTGGCAAGTTCCTTGGCTTCCTTGTACACCAGTGGGGAATCGAAGTAGATGGGGATAAGGTCAAGTCAATCATAGAGATGCCGCCGCCACACTCTCAAAAGGCTGTGAAGAAATTTCTAAGCAAAGTGTCATACCTCAGGAGGTTTATTCTAGCCCTTGCTGAGATAACCTTTTCCTTTGGGACACTGCTGAAAGGGAATCACAAGTTTGAATGGTTGCAAGAACACTAATGGGCATTTGATACAGTGAAGAAAGCATTTACCTCCCTACTTACAATGATTGCCTCACAGCCTAAAAAACCTTTGCTACTGTACCTGACCTCTACTCCTCCGTCTATTGGAGCCCTACTTGTCTAAGACATAGATGAAATTAAGAAGCCAAATCTATTACATCAGTCGCAAAGTCAATGGTGCCGAGTCGCGATATACTCCAATTGAGAGGCATTGTTTAGCCTTAATCTTCACAGCGCAGAAGTTGCCCTACTACTTTTTGGCACACCCAATCCAGGTTGTGACCCGGAGTGATCCAGTCCGCTACTTGCTAAGCAAGCTCGCTCTGACTGGGAGAATGACAAGATGGCTCTTAGCTCTAGCGGAATATGATATCGCTTGTGTCACTTCTAAGGTTATTAAGAGCAAAGCACTTGCAGACCTACTAGCCCAGTTCCCATCTGGTGAACATGAACCTGCAAAGGTACCTCTACCGGGTGAGTTCCATGTGTCAACAGCTGCAATTGAGACTTATTGGGACTTAAAATTTGATGGAGCTTCCGGAGCTAGGAAAGGTGGAACTGGTGTCACACTAACCAGTCAAGAAGGAGAGAAGTTCCATCTATCATATAAGCTTGACTTTGAGTGTTTAAACAACGAGGCTGAATATGAAACGTTGATATTAGGCCTGATAGCTGCCCAAAAAAAGGGCCTTTGCAAGTTGAGAATCTGGGGCGACTCCAAGTTAGTTGTCAAGCAAACAATGGGTGATTTCGCCTTGAAGGAGCCTCTGTTAACCCCATATCGCACTGTAGTCCAAAGGTTGCTTGCTCAGTTTGATGATGTCCAAATTCAGCATACCCCTCGAGCACATAATCGTTTCCCCGATGCCTTGGCTACACTGAGGGCAAAGGTGAAGATACCAGATGATAATATAGCCATCGTCATCGAGAAAAGAACAACACCCGCAGTGCTAACTGAAGAACATGAAGAGCAAGATGCTGAGGGGTGGAAAGCAGATATAATCCAGCAGCTGAAAACAGGCCAGGGAATAATTAGACCAGCAGAACTTGCATCATTTCTCCTCCTCAGAGGAGAGTTGTATTTTCGCGGTCCCAACAACTTACTAGCAAGATGCGTTAGTAGATAAGAAGCAACTTATAGACTTAAGCAGATCCATGCTAAGTCCTGTGGAGATGGAGATATCAGTCTATACCGACGAATACAGAGGCAAGGGTATTACTGGCCAGAGATGGAGAATAAAAGTACTGAGTTGCAAAGGCAATGTGCAAAGTGCCAATCCCATCCTAAGGAAGAGGAAGCCCATTTTTTAAGCAATGAAGAATGGAGGCAGCCATATATCGACTATCTTAGAAATGGCATACTGCCCGAGAACAAAGTTGATGTAATCAGAGTTAAGAGACGAGCCCTGCGCTTCTTCATTGACTAAGGCAAACTGTACCGAAGAAGCTTCGAGGGGAAACCTTTAGCGTGCTTATCAAAAGATGAGGCAAATGAGGTGCTGAGGGAAGCCCACAAGACAAAGCATCAACGAGGGCAGCGATTATACGAACATCTCATTCACCTCAGTTACTGCTGGCCAACAATGCAAGAAGATGCTAAAAACTTTGTGAGGAGATGCTAATCTTGCCAGAAGTTTGAAAATTTGATACATGCACCGGCAGTTGAACTGCACAACATCAAGACTCCTTATCCGTTCCATACTTGGGCATTCGACTTGGTAGGTGCTATAGCGTAGCAATTAAAAAGCTACAGATGGATACTTGTAATAACCGAAGTTAGCACCAAGTGGGTAGAGGCTATACCAATGAGGAAGGCAGATGGGGCAGGAGTGGCCAACTTCATTAGAGAGAACATAATCTGCAGGTTTGGAATACCTAAAGTGATGTTGTTTGACAATGAAACTCCTTTTGTAAACCGCCACATTGGAAGGCTGCTGGATGCCTACCGGATCAAGCATCACAAGTCTAGTCCATACTATCCCTAAGGAAACGAGCAAGCTGAGGCGACCAACAAAACCCTCATTCGAATACTGAGTAAAATGATGGATGAAGCAAGGGGCACATGGTCTGAGTAACTTCTCGTAGCACTCTAGGCATATAGAACGTCAAAGAGAAAGCTAACTCAAGCAACCCCATTTTCCCAAGTATATGGGTCCGAAGCTGTGTTACCAGTTAAGTTGGCAGTACCCTTAGCAAGAATGGCTACGTTAGCGCATTTAGTTCCAGACAGTAGGAAGAATGACATAAAAGCAGCTGAAGAAAGAAGAGATCGAGCTTCGCGGGCAATGGAAAAGTATCATCAATCCATAGCCTGTGCCTACAATCAATCTGTTCAACACAGAAAGTTCAAGGAGGGGGACGTAGTATGGAAAATAGTGGACGCAATCATGTGGGGGCAGCCAATTCCCAAGTTCTCACCCAGATAGGAAGGCCCCTACAAAGTTGCTGAGGCAAGCAGCAGCGGGTACTACAAGTTGACAAGAGTAGATAACGGATTCAAGACTGGCCTTGTCAATGCCAAGTATGTCAAAGAATATTTTCCTTAGTTTCTTTTGTTCAGGAAAAGAGTTGTAAAGTTTTCTTTGATGAATACTTCCAAAGCAAATTGTAAAGAAAGTGTCGTACACTTAGTAAACCTTTTTCTCTCATATACACTTAGTTTGAGGAAAGTTTTCCATACTTAGTGAAATTTTATCTTTGTAAAAGCTTAATCATAATGAAGTTTTGTTCACTACAAGAGTTTTGCTTATCTTTAGAAGCTGTATAAAAACAATGTAAGGAGGGCGACAAAATGAAACTCAAAAGTACTACCAAGCATCCATACTTTTCATCAAAGTCAAGCTTCCAGAACATGATTACAGTGTTTGAAAAAAAAGTTATGACAGAGAAAAAGAAAAAGAAAGGCACATCAAGTGCGATGCAACAACAAAATAAAGAAAACGGAAGAAATCATAACAAAGTCACAAAGTTATATCAAATCAAACCCTTCAAGAGGGAGTCCATCGGAGTCACATCTTGAGGCAACTGTGCAACCAATGCAAAGCCCTTCTCTTTGAGCCGAGCCAGGTTCTGCCGGTGCTGCTCTAGGGCACCCTCACACTCCTTAATAGTCTCCTCCAGGGACGCGATGATCGCCACATTGTCAGCGTGCTCGAGGAAGCTGTCAACCGTCTGAAGCCTGGCCCTCATCCATGATAGGTTAAAACCATTCCTCTCAAAGCTGCTCAGATTGGCATCAGTACTCTCCACAAACTTGCTGGGAGTGGTCAGGAACTGCTTGGTAGCAAGATCACGAATAAAGCCAGCAAGTGACTCCAACAGTGCCGTCTGAACTATTGACCCAGGGACATTAAAGGCGGTAAAGGTATCCGGATGCAGTGTTTAGATACGAGCAAGGGTTGGAGCAGCTTCGGAGGAAACCTAGTAACTTAGGAAGGATACTTTCTCTAAGGGCCAGGGGGACTCTCTCATACCACCACCAGCTTCAATCACTAGAGGGAGACTGGTGGAGCGACCAAAAGTCTGAGGGCGGCGTATTTCCCCAGAAGATGACTGCCCTGCGGCAACGGAATGGCTAGACGCTGGCTGGTGACCTGGCGAACTGGCCTCACGAGAAAGGCCAAAACTGTCTGCACCATCGCGTCGCTCCAAAAAGAGGTCGTCCATCTGGAAATCTCCAATATTCAGATCCAGAACCACAGTAGTATCAATCCCAGTATAAAAATCATGGGACATCCCAAGGTCAACTGGCACCTCTGGAAAATGAGTAGGATACAAGTTTGCTAGCTGTTCAGACGTCGTCGAAGCAACTGGATCAGAGGCCCCAGCAACAGCAGTAATAGTGTGGGTGGCTAAAGTGACAGCTACCTCTGCAAGTTTGTCCAAGTTCAAAGGGGTCACAGCAGGGATAGTAGCAGTGACCGCTACACTTGCACTCTCTTTAACCACTTGAATGTCTGGAAGTGGAGCTTGCTAAATTAGTGGGGACTCAGTAGATTTGAAGGAACTGCCTGTCACGACCCAAACCCGCCCCTATGGGTTTAGCACCATAACCGGCCAGTAATCCGTGATTACCAAAGGCCTGCTTAACAGTAATAACAGTAATACAGAGTACAGGGGCAGGCGGAAGCCAAAACAGTAATAAAAGATGTCCAATGAGCTGTGACAGTCTGTATGCAAAAAGAATTTTCATACATATCCATATTCAGAACAAAAACAGTATATACATACATGTACAATCATTCAAGACAGGGACCTAATCCCTATTAGAATAGTATAGTACAGGTACAGTTAGTCTATACAAAAACAGGGATAGAAAGGATGAATCTAAAACACCCCAAAAAGCCCTAGCTTGAAGGACTTGAAACCTCGCAGTGAGGCACGTTGGTTGGCTTGGCAAAAAAGGAGTTTAACCCAACGCTCCTAGCTCCGATCCGGTGCCTGGACACCTACATATATATATATATATATATATAAACAGTAAGTTAAAGCCCAGTGAATAACATATGCGTAAAGAGGTTAGGAATGAATGTCTTTTCAGTATTTAAAACAGTCATTTGAACAGTATATCAGTTATTCGATCATAGCAGTCATAAGTAGTACATCCAATAGCATACAATACAGTAGGTTTTAACAGACCGAACAGTTAGTTGATGACCATTATATCAGTAAACAGTAGTGGTTCCAAACATGGGAACCGACAAAGATTTCTGTGACAGTAGCAGTACAATACAGTAACAGTAAATTGCTATGGATGCCACGAATACAGTTCGCAAATAGGACAAGCATTCATTCAGTAAGAAATATCATTTCAGAAAGCAGTACAGTTGATCATTCAGAAATTATTCATGATTGAATATATCTTTACAATATTGTTACTCACAGAGTTCTGGGCTATAGATAGGCTAGTGAGCGTCCTCAGATACTAACCCTACACAGTTACAGGATGAACACGCACTAAGTTGCACGTTTGGGAAACAATAACTTAGTCCCTATCTTGACTCGGTGTGGTTCTATAGCATTATCCTTATTAAAATGCTTTAAACTAGGCCTAGGAATGCCTAGGATGGAATGAGGATGCAAAGATGCACTTTAAAACACTTTTCAAAATTTTCAGAAAACAGGGGTCTCGCTCGAGCGTGGCTTTCTACGCTCGAGCGGACATACAGACAAAGGAGCTCCGGTCGATCTTGACTTTCTGTCACGACCCAAACCCGACCCTATGGGTTTAGCACCGTAACCGGCCAGTAATCCGAGATTACCGAAGGCCTGCAGAACAGTAATCCAGTAAAACAGAGTACAGGGCTTGGCGGAAGCCAATACAGTAAATAAACAATGCCCAATGAGCTGTGACAGTCTGTATGCCAAAAAGATTTTTCATGCATTCATATAATCACAACAGTACAGGCTATACAAGCATTTACAGACATTCAGTACAGGGATCTAATCCCTTGATAATAGTACAGTACAGTAATACAAACAGTAACAGGGACTAGCGGGGGAAAAGACACCCCAAGCCATAGCATGGCGAACTCGGAACCTCGCAGTGAGGCACGGTGGTTGGCTTGACAAAACTGGAAAACCCTGACGCCTCTAGCTTTGATCCGGTGCCTGTACACCTACATATATATATGAGCAGTGAGCTAAAGCCCAGTGAATAACATAAAGCGTAAAGGGGTTTAGAATGAATGTCCTTACAGTAATGAAAACAGTTCATTTCAATCAGTATTTCAGTTGCTCAGTACAGTAAACAGTCATATGTGGTACATCCATTAGCATAACAGTAACAGTAGGTCTTAAAAGACCCATGCGGGGTACATATAAGCACATGTCATGGATCCCCCTACGGGTGATGATACGGCTAACAGATAGTTCATGGGTTCTAAGGGTCGAATGAGGATGCAAAGATGCACTTTAAAATACTTTTCAGAATTTTCAGAAAACAGGGGTCTCGCTCGAGCGTGGCTTTCTACACTCGAGCGGACATGCAGACAAAGGAGCTCCGCTCGATCTTGACTTTCCTCGCTCAAGCGGACTGCAAAAGTGCTGGATGCATGAAATTCACGCTCAACGGGCGTTCGACCCCGCTCGAGCGTGAGACACAAGTCCTCGCTCGAGCGTGCATTCCCTCGCTCGAGCGGACTGTAAACACATGCAAAGTACTAGATACACGCATTTCACACTCGAGCATTACTTTACTCGCTCGAGCGGACTGCATGAACTCAGAGTGTACGCTCGAGCGTGAAGTTCTTTGCTCGATCGTGGATCCAAAATCTGGAATTTCCAGATTTGTCTCCAAGCATGAAACTCAACATTCAACACATCAAAACTCTACCTCTTGGGCCCATTTTCTGGAAAAACACTTTAAACCCATAATATAACATGTTTTGAAGATCAATTTGTAAAATCAAAGCCCAAGGGTGAGTCAATTGAACACCATTTTCAAATAAACATCAAGAACATGATGAACATGCAACATGCATGAATTCAATTGAAATCAAAGCTTCCAATACATGATCAAATGAGTCAATTCACTCAAAAACATGATGAATTCATGGACCAAAGCTAGAATATGGACATGCATGTGAGGATTTCCATGAAATCAACCTCAAAATTCAAGAATATAAACATGCATGCATGATTTCCTACTCACTTCAACATATTAAGCTAATTCATGCCTTCAATCACTAACCTTACCATGAATCATGCAAGAATAACTCAAATACAAGTTCAAGAAGATGATTTTCCTACCTTAGGTCCCTAATATCAAGTCTAGAAGCTCAAAATTGTTATCTACTCTTCAATTCTTCCAAATTCTCCAAGCAAAACTTGTTGAAAACAATTCTCTCCTAATCTCTCTCTCTCTAGTCAGTTTGGCTCAAGAAAAGGGCCGAAGAATTGTGTGATCAAGTGTAATAAAACTACAACATTGGCTTAGGTAGTGGCCCACTAAGTGGCAAAATGGTAGATAAGTCCAACTAATGTAATTTAGCTTATTTAATCAAATTTAATCATACCAAATCAAATTTCAATTAAACATACCATAAAATCACATAAATTCTAATTAGCATAAAACACTAATCAGTTTCGGATTCGGTCGCCGATAAGGCCTTCAATTTGCAGTTTAAAACATAAAACATGAACAGATCAATTAACAGTCAAACAAATAGACATGCATTCAAAGTAATACACTCAATCAATCAGTCAGAATTTCAGTCAATCAGTCACTTAACATGCTTAATCATAGATTAGTACTAATCAGTGGTGAGGGTTGTCATAGTCTCCCCTCCTTACAAAGAGTTTGGTCCTCCAAACTCGAATTACCTTCATTTTGGAAGAATACCAGATCCAGAGGGAACAGTTCAGGATATCTCTTGATCATATCATCTTCTATTTCCCAAGTGGCATACACGCCACCATGGTTTTGCTAGTCCATTTTCACTAACGGGATTTCTTTGTTCCTCAACTTATTGATCCGTCTGTTTACAATCTGAATAGGCCGTTCTTCATAAGTGTAGTCATCACTTAGCACTACACGGGTAGGTTCAATAACATGAAAGGGATCCCGAAGATAATCTCTCAACATTGAAATATGGAAGACATTATGCATATGCTTCATTTCAGGAGGAAGCGCTACTTGATACGCTACCGGATTGATTTTCTCAATAATCTCATACGGTCCGACATATCTCGGCGCTAACTTGCCTTTAACCCCAAAACGGGTCTGCCCTTTCATCGGGGTCACTTTAACAAAAACGTGATCACCTACTTCATATTCTCTGTCTCGCATTCGGACATCCGCATAACTTTTCTGTCGGCTTTGTGTGGTTTTCAATCTCTGTTGAATCAGTTTCACCTTTTTTGTGGTTTCCTGTACAATCTCGGGCCCAAGCAAAGGCCCATCTCCAACTTCTGCCCAGCAAATTGGAGATCAACATTTTCTGCCATACAAAGCCTCGAAAGGCGCCATACCAATGCTTGAATGAAAACTATTGTTGTAGGCGAATTCAGCCAACGGTAAGCGGCTTTCCCAATTTCCCTGAAAATCAAGGACACACATTCTCAGTAAATCCTCCAGAGTCTTAATGGTCCTTTCTAACTGGCCATCTGTCTGAGGATGGTATGCACTACTCAGTCTCAGTTCAGTACCCAATGCTGTTTGCAAACTTTGCCAAAATCTCGATGTAAACTTCGAGTCCCTATCAGAAATAATTGACACAAGCACTCCATGCAATCTAACAATCTCATCAATATAGATTATAGCCAATTTGTCCGCATTATAAATTGTTTTGACAGGTAAGAAGTGAGCAGATTTAGTCAGTCTATCAACAATAACCCAAATTGAATCCATACCTTTACTGGAGCGAGGTAAACCAACAATGAAATCCATGGTAATATGTTCCCATTTCCACTCCGGTATCGGTAAGGGTTGCAGTAAGCCTGCGGGTCGTTGATGTTCGACTTTAACTTGTTGGCAATGAAGACATTTCGATACAAAATCAGTAATCTCTTTCTTCATTCCCGGCCACCAGAAATTCAGTTTCAAGTCTTGATACATTTTCGTATTTCCCGGATGGATAGACAGTTTCGAATTGTGGCCCTCTTGCAGAATTCTTTTTTTCAGTTCAGAATCACTCGGTACACATAATCTTCCCTGAAATTTCAGTACATTGTTTTCAAATTTGAAACCCGGCCTCGGTTTGGATTCTCGTTCATCGATGATCTTCTTCAAGAAGTCATCTTGTTGCTGTTTCTCTTTAATCTCTTCAATAAGTGTCGGTTGAGCAGAAATAGCAGCTAAGGTTCCACCTTGTTCACGCAAAACAATCTCAACTTCAAATTTTTCAAGGTCACATAGCAATTCTTTCTGCCCGGTGAGTAAACAGGCTAAATTTCCAATCAATTTCCAACTCAGTGCATCGGCAACGGTGTTAGCTTTTCTTGGATGGTACAAAATTTGCAAATCATAATCCTTTATCAGTTCTAACCATCTCCGCTGCCTCATGTTCAGTTCTTTCTATGTGAAGAAGTATTTCAAACTCTTGTGGTTTGTATACACCTCACATGTTGCCCCATAAAGGTAGTGACGCCAGATTTTCAGTGCAAACACTACTGCAGGATGTTCTAAATCATGGGTCGGGTAGTTCTTTTCGTGCGGTCTCAGTTGTCGGGAAGCATACGCAATAACTTTACCATTCTGCATTAAAACACATCCCAAACCCTTATAAGAAGCATCACTAAATATAGTATAACCATCCATACCTGAAGGTAAGGTAAGAATCGGTGCAGTCATAAGTCGAGTCTTTAACTCTTAAAATGCTGATTCTCTCTGTTCGATCCAGTCAAATGATATCCCCTTTTGAGTCAATTGAGTCAGTGGTAGGGCAATCTTGGAGAAGTCTTTGACAAACCTTCTGTAATACCCAGCTAAGCTTAGAAAACTTCGGACTTCAGTAACATTTGTCGGTCTAGGCCAATTCACTACTGTTTCAATTTTCTGCGGATCAACTGAAATTCTATCCTTACTGATTACATGTCCCAAAAACATAACATTGTCAAACCAAAATTCACATTTTGTCAGTTTAGCATACAGTTTCTGTTCTCTTAGGGTCTGTAAGGCAGTTCTCCAATGACGTTCATGTTCTTTCGTGCTTTTGGAATAAATCAAAATATCATCTATGAAAACAACTACAAATTCATCTAGGAACGGTTTGAAAATTCTATTCATAAGATCCAAAAATGCAGCAGGTGCATTGGTAACTCCGAAGGGCATAACTAAGAATTCATAATGTCCATACCTCGTTCGAAAGACAGTCTTTTCAATGTCCCCTGTCTTGACTTTCAACTGGTGGTATCCAGATTTAAGGTCAATTTTGGAGAACACTTGGGCACCCTGTAACTGGTCAAATAAATCATCAATACGGGGCAATAGATATTTATTTTTCACTGTTACCTTGTTCAGTTCATGGTAGTCAATGCAAAGTGTCAGTGAGCCGTCTTTCTTCTTTACAAATAAAACTGGAGCACCCCATGGCAAAGTACTGGGCTTGATGAACTTCTTATCTAACAGTTCTTGCAGCTGAACTTTCAACTCTTTCAATTCAGTCGGTGCCATTCTGTAAGGAGCTTTAGATACTGGCTGTGTACCCGGAATCACATCAACGGTGAATTCAATCTCCCTGTCAATCAAATCCCCTGGCAAATCATCTGAAAAAACATTTGGAAATTCTCTGACTATAGGAATACTGTTCACATCAGTTTAAGCATCAATAGGTACAGTCAATACACAACACAGATACCATTTACACCCCTTCTTAATCAGTTTAAAAGCTTTCATGGATGAAATCAGATACGGGGGAGGTACTACTCCAACTCCGTTAAACACAAATTCAGGCAGTCCAGGTGGACGGAAAACAACTTGTTTTGTTACACAGTCTATGGTAGCATAATATTTCGTTAACCAGTCCATTCTCAATATCACATCAAAGTGATCAATATTCAAAGGCAGTAAATCAATATACAAATGAACATCCCCAACAATAATTTCACATACAGGGTACATATAAGCACAAGTCATAGATCCCCTAATAGGTGAAGATACATCTAACAGATAGTTCATAGGTTCCAGCGATCTATTTAATTTTCACAAAAAAACATGCGATACATACGAATGTGTAGACCCCGAATCAATCAGAACATATGCATTTTGAGCACAAATTGAGAGTATACTTGACACAACGGTCTCGGTATTCTGTACATCTCCCGGTACGAGTGCAAACACTTGGCCTTGCCTCATAGGCTTTTTTCCAGTAGCTTTGGGGTTGGGTTTCGGTGGAGCAGTTGATGCTGCTGCGCTTGGTGCAGCTTTATTATTGCCCTAAGGAGCAGAAGGGCAATCTTTGACCATGTGGCCCAGCTTGCCACACTGTAACAAGCACCTGAAATTTTATAACAAATCCCTTTATGTTTCTTACCACATTCAGAACAGGGCGGTATGAAACCACTCCCCTGACTGGAACTGGTTGTTGACCCTGTATTTTACTTTTTATTCATTGAACTATTCCGGCCTTTCTTAAACTTGAAGCCTCGTCTCTTACCACACCATTCAGTTGCTGGTGTTTCAGTCTGTTTTAATGCCTCGATGTTCGACTCAGCCATTATTGCTCGGTCAAGAACATTCACGTATTTCAGTAGCTTCAGAACATTGATTCTGTCAAGGATTTCAACATTAAGGCCGCCTTCAAACTTCCTGGCCTTTTTGTAATCGGTATCCACCATGTGTGGTGCATATCTGGCGAGTTCAGTGAATTTCGATTCGTACTCAGCTACGGACATAGTGCCTTGTTTCAGTTGTTCAAATTCAGTCACTTTTCGGTCTCTGACACACTGTGGAAAGTATTTCTCAAAGAAGGCTCCCTTAAACTGAGCCCAATTCATGGCAGTATTTGTGTCGCGGACCAGCATCCATCACCTTCTGGCCTCTTTTTGTAAGGTGAAGGTAGCCAGTAGCACTTTGTGTGCTTCAGATCACGAAAAGACTTCAAATAATTTCTCTGTTTCAAGAACCCAGGCTTCAGCCTTTAGCAGTTCGAGGCCTCCTTGGAATGACGGTGGTTTCATTTTACTAAACTTCTGCGTTAGAGCAATTATATCATCATTCACATTCTGCTCAGTTTGAACTGGAGGAGGTGAGGGCTGTTGGTTCTGTTGTAGCCTTAAGGCCTCAATTAGCAGTTCAACTGTTCTTTCGAACCTTGCCATTCTGGCCTCAGATGATTCAGGTTTATCAACATTTCTTGCGTTATCCATTTCACTATAGACAATTATGGAAATTATAAACATAGACAGTTGCATACTTAACATATTAACACATTAGCACATATATTCATGTCATGGCCACACACACTTATCAATGCTCATGCAATGCCCTAATCACTTTTGTATCGGTAAGGGTTACAGTAAACCTTCGGGTCGTTGATGTTCGGCTTTAACTTGTTGGCAATGAAGACATTTCGATACAAAATCAGTAATCTCTTTCTTCATTCCCGGCCACCAGAAATTCAGTTTCAAGTCTTGGTACATTTTCGTATTTCCCGGATGGATAGACAGTTTCAAATTGTGGCCCTCTTGCAGAATTCTTCTTTTCAGTTCAGAATCACTCAGTACACATAATCTTCCCTGAAATTTCAGTACATTGTTTTCAAATTTGAAACCCGGCCTCGGTTTAGATTCTCGTTCATCGATGATCTTCTTCAAGAAGTCATCTTGTTCTGTTTCTCTTTAATCTCTTCAATAAGTGTCGGTTAAGCAGAAATAGCAGCTAAGGTTCCACCTTGTTCACGCAAAACAATCTCAACTTCAAATTTTTCAAGGTCACATAGCAATTCTTTCTGCCCGGTGAGTAAACAGGCTAAATTTCCAATCAATTTCCAACTCAGTGCATCGGCAACGGTGTTAGCTTTTCTTGGATGGTACAAAATTTGCAAATCATAATCCTTTATCAGTTCTAACTATCTCCGCTGCCTCATGTTCAGTTCTTTCTATGTGAAGAAGTATTTCAAACTCTTGTGGTTTGTATACACCTCACATGTTGCCCCATAAAGGTAGTGACGCCAGATTTTCAGTGCAAACACTACTGCAGGATGTTCTAAATCATGGGTCGGGTAGTTCTTTTCGTGCGGTCTCAGTTGTCGGGAAGCATATGCAATAACTTTACCATTCTGCATTAAAACACATCCCAAACGCTTATAAGAAGCATCACTAAATATAGTATAACCATCCATACCTGAGGGTAAGGTAAGAATCGGTACAGTCACAAGTCGAGTCTTTAACTCTTGAAATGATGATTCTCTCTGTTCGATCCAGTCAAATGATATCCCCTTTTGAGTCAATTGAGTCAGTGGTAGGGCAATCTTGGAGAAGTCTTTGACAAACCTTCTGTAATACCCAGCTAAGCTTAGAAAACTTCGGACTTCAGTAACATTTGTCGGTCTAGGCCAATTCACTACTGTTTCAATTTTCTGCGGATCAACTGAAATTCCATCCTTACTGATTACATGTCCCAAAAACATAACATTGTCAAACCAAAATTCACATTTTGTTAGTTTAGCATACAGTTTCTGTTCTCTTAGGGTCTGTAAGGCAGTTCTCCAATGACGTTCGTGTTCTTCCGTGCTTTTGGAATAAATCAAAATGTCATCTATGAAAACAACTACAAATTCATCTAGGAACGGTTTGAAAATTCTATTCATAAGATCCATAAATGCAGCAGGTGCATTGGTAACTCCAAAGGGCATAACTAAGAATTCATAATGTCCATGCCTCGTTCGAAAGACAGTCTTTTCAATATCCCCTGTCTTGACTTTCAACTGGTGGTATCCAGATCTAAGGTCAATTTTGGAGAACACTTGGGCACCCTGTAACTGGTCAAATAAATCATCAATACAAGGCAATAGATATTTATTTTTCACTGTTACCTTGTTCAGTTCATGGTAGTCAATGCAAAGTCTCAGTGAGCCGTCTTTCTTCTTTACAAATAAAATTGGAGCGCCTCATGGCGAAGTACTGGGCCTGATGAACTTCTTATCTAACAGTTCTTGCAGCTGAACTTTCAACTCTTTCAATTCAGTCGGTGCCATTCTGTAAGGAGCTTTAGATACTGGCTGTGTACCCGGAATCACATCAACGGTGAATTCAATCTCCCTGTCAATCAAATCCCATGGAAAATCATCTGAAAAAACATCTGGAAATTCTCTGACTATAGGAATACTGTTCACATCAGTTTCAGCATCAATAGGTACAGTCAATACACAACACAGATATCCTTTACACCCCTTCTTAATCAGTTTAAAAGCTTTCATGGATGAAATCAGATACGGGAGAGGTATTACTCCAACTCCGTTAAACACAAATTCAGGCAGTCTAGGTGGACGGAAAACAACTTGTTTTGTTACACAGTCTATGGTAGCATAATATTTCGTTAACCAGTCCATTCTCAATATCACATCAAAGTGATCAATATTCAAAGGCAGTAAATCAATATACAAATGAACATCCCCAACAATAATTTCACATACAGGGTACATATAAGCACAAGTCATAGATCCCCTAATAGGTGAAGATACATCTAACAGATAGTTCATAGGTTCCAGCGATCTATTTAATTTTCACAAAAAAACATGCGATACATACGAATGTGTAGACCCCGAATCAATCAGAACATATGCATTTTGAGCACAAATGAGAGTATACTTGACACAACGGTCTCGGTATTTTGTACATCTCCCGGTACGAGTGTAAACACTTGGCCTTGCCTCATAGGCTCTTTTCCAGTAGCTTTGGGGTTGGGTTTCGGTGGAGCAGTTGATGCTGCTGCCCTTGGTGCAGCTTTACTATTGCCCTAAGGAGCAGAAGGGCAATCTTTGACCATGTGGCCCACCTTGCCACACTGTAACAAGCACCTGAAATTTTATAACAAATCCCTTTATGTTTCTTACCACATTTAGAACAGGGCGGTATGAAACCACTCCCCTGACTGGAACTGGTTGTTGACCCTGTATTTTGCTTTTTATTCATTGAACTATTCCGGCCTTTCTTAAACTTGAAGCCTTGTCTCTTACCACACCATTCAGTCGCTGGTGTTTCAGTCTGTTTTAATGCCTCGATGTTCGACTCAGCCATTATTGCTCGGTCAAGAACATTCACGTATTTCAGTAGCTTCAGAACATTGATTCTGTCAAGGATTTCAACATTAAGGCAGCCTTCAAACTTCCTGGCCTTTTTGTAATCGGTATCCACCATGTGTGGTGCATATCTGGCGAGTTTAGTGAATTTCGATTCGTACTCAGCTACGGACATAGTGCCTTGTTTCAGTTGTTCAAATTCAGTCACTTTTCGATCTCTGACACACTGTGGAAAGTATTTCTCAAAGAAAGCTCCCTTAAACTGAGCCCAATTCATGGCAGTATTTGTGTCGCGGACCAGCATCCATCACCTTCTGGCCTCTTTTTGTAAGGTGAAGGTAGCCAGTAGCACTTTGTGTGCTTCAGAACACGAAAAGACTTCAAATAATTTCTCTGTTTCAAGAACCCAGGCTTCAGCCTTTAGCAGTTCGAGGCCTCCTTGGAATGACGGTGGTTTCATTTTACTGAACTTCTGCGTTAGAGCAATTATATCATCATTCACATTCTGCTCAGTTTGAACTGGAGGAGGTGAGGGCTGTTGGTTCTGTTGTAGCCTTAAGGCCTCAGTTAGCAGTTCAACTGTTCTTTCGAGCCTTGCCATTCTGGCCTCAGATGATTCAGGTTCATCAACATTTCTTGCGTTATCCATTTCACTATAGACAATTATGGAAATTATAAACATAGACAGTTGCATACTTAACATATTAACACATTAGCACATATATTCATGTCATGGCCACACACACTTATCAATGCTCATGCAATGCCCTATTCAATTTTCTAGGACATCCTATAGCTCATTTGGACACGTGTGTGCGGTATAACTCGTGGTTTAGTATCGCTCTGATACCACTTTGTCACGACCCAAACCCGCCCCTATGGGTTTAGCACCGTAACCGGCCAGTAATCCGTGATTACCGAAGGCCTGCTTAACAGTAATAATAATAATACAGAGTACAGGGGCAGGCGGAAGCCAAAACAGTAATAAAAGATGTCCAATGAGCTGTGACAGTCTGTATGCAAAAAGACTTTTCATACATATCCATATTCAGAACAAAAACAGTATATACATACATATACAATCATTCAGGACAGGGACCTAATCCCTATTAGAATAGTATAGTCAGTCTATACAAAAACAGAGACAGAAATGATGAATCTAAAACACCCCAAAAAGCCCTAGCTTGAAGGACTTGGAACCTCGCAGTGAGGCACGTTGGTTGGCTTGACAAAAAAGGAGTTTAACCCAACGCTTCTAGCTCCGATCCGGTGCCTGGACACCTACATATATATAAACAGTAAGCTAAAGCCCAGTGAATAACATATGCATAAAGAGGTCAGGAATGAATGTCTTTTCAGTATTTAAAACAATCATTTGAACAGTATATTAGTTATTCGATCATAGCAGTCATAAGTGGTACATCCAATAGCAAACAGTACAGTAGGTCTTAACAGACCGAACAGTCAGTTGATGGCCATCATATCAGTAAACAGTAGTGGTTCCAAACATGGGAACTGACAGAGATCTATATGACAGTAGCAGTACAGTACAGTAACAGTAAATTGCTATGGATGTCACGAATACAGTTCATAAATAAGACAAGCATTCATTCAGTAAGAAATATCATTTCAGAAAGCAGTACAGTTGATTATTCAGAAATTATTCATGATTGAATATATCTTTACAATATTGTTACTCACAGAGTTCTAGGCTATAGATAAGCTAGTGAGCGTCCTCAGATGCTAACCCTACACAGTTACAGGATGAACACGCACTAAGTTGCACGTTTGGGAAACAATAACTTAGTCCCTATCTTGACTCGGTGTGGTTCTATAGCATTATCCTCATTAAGATGCCTTAAACTAGGTCTCTCTCGAGCGTGGCTTTCTACGCTTGAGCGGACATGCAGACAAAGGAGCTCCGCTCAATCTTGACTTTCCTCGCTCGAGCGGACTGCAAAAGTACTGGATGCATGAAATTCACGTTCGACGGGCGCTCGACCTCCGCTCGAGCGTGAGACACAAGTCCTTGCTCGAGCGTGCATTCCTTCGCTCGAGCGGACTGTAAACACATGCAAAGTACTGGATACACGCATTTCACGCTCGAGCGTTACTTTCCACGCTCGAGCGGACTGCATGAACTCAGAGTGTACGCTCGAGTGTGAAGTTCCTCATTCGAGCATGGATCCAAAATCTGGAATTTCCAGATTTGTCTCCAAGCATGAAACTCAACATTCAACACATCAAAACTCTACCTCTTGGGCCCATTTTCTAGAAAAACATTTTAAACCCATAATATAACATGTTTTGAAGATCAATTTGTAAAATCAAAGCCCAAGGGTGAGTCAATTGAACACCATTTTCAAATAAACATCAAAAACATGATGAACATGCAACATGCATGAATTCAATTGAAATCAAAGCTTCCAATACATGATCAAATGAGTCAATTCACTCAAAAACATGATGAATTCATGGACCAAAGCTAGAATATGGACATGCATGTGAGGATTTCTATGAAATCAACCTCAAAATTCAAGAATATAAACATGCATGCATGATTTCCTACTCAATTCAACATATTAAGCTAATTCATGCCTTAAATCACTAACCTTACCATGAATCATGCAAGAACAACTCAAATACAAGTTCAAGAAGATGATTCTCCTACCTTAGGTCCCCAATATCAAGTCTAGAAGCTCAAAATTGCTATCTACTCTTCAATTCTTCCAAATTCTCCAAGCAAAACTTGTTGAAAACAATTCTCTCCTAATCTCTCTCTCTCTAGTCAGTTTGGCTCAAGAAAAGGGCTGAAGAATTGTGTGATCAAATGTAATGAAACTACAACATTGCCTTAGGTAATGGCCTACTAAGTGGCAAAATGGTAGATAAGTCCAACTAATGTAATTTAGCTTATTTAATCTAATTCAATCATACCAAATGAAATTTCAATTAAACATACCATAAAATCACATAAATTCTAATTAGCATAAAACACTAATCAGTTTTGGATTCGGCCGCCGATAAGGCCTTCAATTTGCAGTTTAAAACATAAAATATGAACAGATCAATTAACAGTGAAACAGATAGACATGCATTCAAACTAATACACTCAATCAATCAGTTAGAATTTCAGTCAATCAGTCACTTAACATATAGATTAGCACTAATTAGTGGTGAGGGTTGTCACACCGCCAGATGCAGCCCCAAGGATAGGTGGTACAACTTCCAACGGCTCTCTCATGTCGCGATTTTCTCTAGGGGTTTCAAGTACGAAGTCATCCCCGCCAACCGAGGAACGACCAAGGTGCATAGAGTCAGAAGGATGCAGAGGCTCTAAACCCTCAGCGACTATATCACCTGTTGTAACTTCCACAGCAGGGGAAACTTGCACATTGTCTGCGGCCTCCACGACTAGCTCTGCCTCGGCCTCAGCGGTCGGATCGCCTTCCACAATTGGTTCCTCTTCAACGTCTGGAAGAACTATCTTGCGAGTCTTGAATCTTGTCACCCTAGTAGCAATAGGGAGGTTGTCATCATCGTCTGAGTCTGAAGAAATGCCAATGGCAGTAGAAGAACTCCCTGGGCCAGAGGGTGGTAGGGTCCGTGGTCCCTAAAAAGAAGAAGAAGATCATGTTGTTACTACAGTAAACATAATAAGTATAAGGAAATAATACAGAGTATTTTCTAAGTATGGATACCTTTTAGAGCCTCTTCTTGCTGGGCGAGGCATGTGCCTCGGGAACTGATGCCGCTGCGGCTTGGGCTGCCCTTAGCTTGGAATGGGTTATGCGTACTGTTGCACTCACTTTAGGGGGAGCAATCTGCAAGGGTTGAACAGACATTGCCCCAGACGGGTGAGGCTTCTCTACAGCAGGCACATATAAAAGCTTAAAGCGACAGAATATGATGGATTGTTCCTTCAGCCAGAAGGCAGACGAAGGAATAGGTCAGGCTGCGAGATAGGTTCTATTGCTGGGACGACCGGGGCACTGTTACAAAAATTGAAGAAGGAACTGAGATTGCGGTGCCAGAATAGCCTATTGTCGGGAGTACATGCGCCCTCTCTCCTGAGTGAAGGAAGCTCCATGAGTCCTAAGCCCTTCACAAGTAAAGTGGTGTAGTCGTGGGTAAATCGTTGAAAACTCCTGTGGAAATCAGCCTAAGGCAAGAGAGCATATACGACACCATGATCCATCCCGAATTGCATAAGGACCCCGTCCGGTCGGTAGACGACACTGGGCATGCCTTCTTCATTCCACATGGGCAGAAATCCAGGGCGAATCATGGTGGCAATAAGGAGAGAATTAGCCTGGATACTATTGAGAGAAAAATCAACATGGCGGGCCTCTGAAAAATAAAAAGGGACAACAGAAATGCCTGGAAGAGGCTGAGTGAAAGTACGGAAGACGCACTCTTCCATATGGTCAACATAGTCTGAAAAGGGCCTATTGGTACCAAGGCTAGACCACCGAGAGATGTGAAGGAATGACTGACGCACTTGTCTCATGACAGGCCGACCCTCTACATCTAGGACAGGGTGGCCCTCTGTATTAAAGACTTCATTAGTAAAGAAGGGCTCGTGTTCCTCAGGGTGGGGCCTATAGCAGGAAATCTCTTATAGAAAAAGGCAGTCAGGAACTGGGTATGCACAAAGCTCCACACGTCATAGCAGCCCATGGATCGCTCCATGTCCGAATGGATGAGGTTAAGACGAAAATATAAGTTACCCAAAAAAGAAGGGAGCTAGAGGAATTTGATTACCGCTGCAAAGCTTTACAGCTAAAGGAAATACCAGGGGATTGATGCTTTTGGCAGGGTTACTGGGTAAGACGAAGAATGAGATACAATAGCTGCTGAACGCCGCCAAGTACAAGTCACCTCAGTAGCCCGGACCAACTACGAAGTCCCGGCTCTCCTCAGTGATGTCCCCTACGGCTGGTTACAAGTCCTTAAAAAAATGCTTCAGCCAAGAAAAATAGGTAGTCTTATCTTTTTTGTGCCTCTCCTGGAGCAGTTCCCCAGTTCTAAGATCATACCAAGAACCAAACTTCCGCGCCTCCCGAAAGACAGTCTAAAGAGCAGTGACAGCGACTTGCTCTGCAAGGGTCAGAGACGCTGGGTCAAAGGGGAGATCTCCACGGGTGCTAAGGCGCAAGAGGACGACAACATCTTCCAGGGTCAGGGTTATCTCCCCCCATGCTAAGGCAAAAGTGTGGGTGTCACGACTCCAATGGAAGATAATCATATCAGTGTTGGTCTGCACCTTACGCACTAATAACTTTCTCGAAATTAAAATGGCATTGAAAAGGCGAACATCACGCAGACGCTGCTCGAAGTCGCCATTCGCCATGACATTATCGACCCAAAAGGACCAATCTGTTGGAGGGCCCGAATGAGTATGATAGTAGATGTAAGAATGTAGAAAGTCGCCACGCTCCACACAAAACCACAACACAGAAACTGGGTTCACTATGCCACGTCTTCCAAAGTAGCCTTCCCAAAAGGAAGCAAGGGCTCCTTTAGCGAAGGGGCGTCAGGAATAAAGGAATCAACCGCCTTCCAAAAGGGGCCAACCCTCCAAAGTAAGGGGCCCACCTTCACTCAGTAAGGGATAGGGCAGCTCTGTCAACAAGAAACCTTGTGCTGGCCATGAAAGAGAGTAAAGAAAGTCAAAAAAGCTTTGGAAAGAGGGGATAAAGGAGAGAAGAAGACAAAGGAGACAAAAAAGTGTGTTCGGAAGAAGTGGGGGACCAGTGGACCCAAGGGCATTATTTATAAAGAAAATCAGCAAAGGGTGCTAGCCCATTTCCCTAGGTCCATTATGACCTGGCAGTCAAAAGGGTACCTTTGCAGAGCCGACGTAACTTCTGACCCAACTGACACAACCCTTGGGTTGCCTGCTGACGTCATGCACGTGCGAAAGACAAGGAGTGTGTCTCCTACGCGCGTAGGGGGCAAAATGTAGAGGATTAGAAATTAAACCTCAAACTAAGTATGGACCCAAGCACCAAGATCACCCTGAGAAGGCGACCAGGGATAAAAAATGAGCATAGGCCAAAGCCCAAGGGAAGTGGGCCAATAAGTGGGCCGAGGTAGGTCCGACCCACCAAGGCTCCAGATGGACTTAACGAGGAGAAATGCGCAAGTCAAGTTGCAGAGACAACACCTGCAGCGGTGAAGTTGCCGAGAGGACATGTGCAGCAGCAGAGTTGCTGAGGCACTTTGTTTCAGTGCCGCCATTCTAAGTATCTTTGGTGCCGCCACCATTCCAAGTAATGTCGGTGTCACGATCATCTGGAGTTGCTAAGGAAATGAGAGACCGAGGCAACTAAGTTGCGGAGGCATTCTGTCAGTGCCACCATCTCTAATATCTTCGGTCATGCCATCTGAATTTGCCACGGGAAATGACTGTCACAACAACTACTATCGCAACAACTAAGTTGCAGAGGGAATATCCTACCAAGGTGATAGCAACCTTTGGAAGAGACTTCCCTCTGCAAATAGAGGCTGATGCTTGGCGCCGATAGCAGGTCCCAAGGCATTACTAGCCTAGAGCTGATAGCAGACCCAGAAATACCAATTTACCGTGGTAACCCCGCGAAGATGGGAGCAGGGTAGCCCAAACATGAGGGACTCCCTTCCCATTACCTAAGTCATGGACTTGCCTTAGTCGCACAGGTAGGACAAAAGAAGCCCCCTTGGGCTTGGTACTAAGGCATAGCATAGCTGATAGCAGGCTTGGCTGTAACTTTCATCCTGAGAAGCTGGAGAGTTTGTGGTTAGGTAGTTAAGGGTAGAGGCTTCGCTGAGGTGGACACGAATATAGTCGATAGCAGACTAATAGAGTCTTGAGAATGCATGTACTGGTCAAATAGAATTGAGAAGGCAGGTGCAGCGGCAAGGTTTACCGCTGCAAGTGCACTTGCTGAGGTTTAGGCTGAGAAGGCAAGTGCAGAAGCAAATACTCCCGCTACAACTGCACTTGCTGAGGCTCGAAAGGGAGTTGCAGCGCCAAACACTCTCGTCGTAACTACACTTACTGAGACTCAAAAGGATAGTTGCGGAGGCAAACAAATAGTACACAGTACATGCAGAGGGACACGTGGCACCTCTAGCCTAGTGGCTCAAGGCAAAATATTCTATGTGATCCCTTAGGACACGTGTCTTCTCTTCATTTGGCCACTTGGTGTCCTCTTGGCACCAAGGAAAAACCTATAAATATGACCCATTTCCTAAGGTTCAGAAGGAAGAATTTTGGAGATTTGAGGGAGATGCTGCCTAATTTGGTACTGCCATACACTTCTTCTTGAACCACTTGCTTCACCCTCACCCAACTACACACTCTCCAACTCCTAGATAGTTGCTGCTACTCATTCTTTAGCCACTATCGCCATTATTGGACCATTAGCATAGTTTTGCCTCTGTAATAACCTCTCTAACCTAGAACCCCCCCATAGTTAGTGATGAGATTGTTAAATTATTTTTATAAACAATCTAAAAATAATAATTTCTACGAACCAACCAACCGAACCAAGCTTTAAGTTCTATCAAATGGGTTCACCTGTATAAATCTTTCTGCTCCACTCGACTCTATCCAAGACCATTTCGTAAATAAATAAATTACACTGTTCCGGTCAACCGGTCGGATGTCCGGGCTGACATTCGGGCAAATGCCGAATAGACTGAAGCCGTTATCTATTTTCTTAAATTCCACTTGTTTCCCAGCCAAGCTAATCCCCCTACTAAGGGGATTATTAAGCCGCCCAATCAGTGATGCTGACCTTCCTAAACAACACCAAACATACTGTGAATGGGACCCATAGCAATACTACTCCAGTCCAGTCGCTGAAGCAGCTAAACAAATGGGGCCTAAAGATTGGTTTGAAAAGTGACTTTTTTAATAATTGTTTGCTAAAATATAAGATGAAAAAAAATTAAAGTATTTAAAAATAAATTTTAAATTTTTTTCAAAAAAATGTAAAAAAAAAATAGAAGCAACAATTAGGAACACAAATATAAAAAATGTCACAAAAAATTGTGCACTCAGAGTTACAGAGAAGTAAAGAAAGAAAGAATTTTAATTTTTTTAATAACTTTTTTGATTAAAATCCTAACTTGCCAAACATCCATTAAAAAAAAAGGGCAGTGGCTTCTCTTCCATCCCCGATCAGATTTGAGGGTGTTATTGGACCCGTAGAGACCCACCACAAGTCATGTTTCAATAATTCGAACCGTTTAATATGTAGAACTCGTTGAGTACTATATGCTTGTAAAAACTCACATTGATCAGATATCGATAACTATCTCATCGGATCAATTTTCTGTCAACCGTTTATTGTTTGACCGTCTATTTTTTTTATACAAAACTAATTTGATCATCTAGTTATCGATATCCGATTAACGTAATTTTTTATAAGCATATAGTACTCGACGAGTTCTACATATTAAACAGTACAGATTATCAAAACAGGATCCGCAATAGATCCTCACAAGCCCAATAGCACCCTCCAATCTAATCTGGAACCAGAGGGAAACTAGGCCCAAAAAAAAGACTTACTTCGATTGCACATAATAAAGAATTCGAACAACTGCTTCAAATTGGCACAATTGACAAACTTGTTAGGATTTTATATATTGTCTATTAATTTTATTAACTTTCCCCTTATTATAATAAGAAAAATTATTGTAATAATGTCAAAATTATAAAACTAACTCTATTGTAAAACTAACTATAAACATGACTCATCATAACTCATTCAACAAGGAATGTGATCCCTTACCCATCTTCCAAAACAAAATGCTAATTGCATTGACAAATAAAAAAATGCCGCTTACACTGGGCTGACAATCTAATTTGTACATAATCCCAATCTCAGAAGCAAATTTAGCCTGTATAAACAATTTTCGAACGAAGTAACATCACAACCAACACCATTTTTTGCATTAATTCTACATTTCTCGTGAAATACATAGAATCTACAAGAACATCAGCATTAGCCATCAAGCCCCCAATTCCCAGCGATCCACGTGTTGTTACACCTGAGCTGCTCCATTGCGCACATTGATCTTTGTGTCTAACGAAACTGCTATTCTGCGAAATGCAATTGAGACAGATGGTTTGGACCCCAAATTCAGTTACAGCCGACTCAATTAATTTAGTGGGGTAAAGAACAAGTTATGGGGTCTTTGGAGGCAAAGTCGATGGTCCTTAGAACTCTTGAGCATCCAAGTCGGGTTTTGATGGATATTCAAGACCCTGAAGTGCAGGCATCCTTCGTAAATCTTCTTCTGAATAAGCTGGGATGAACCAATATCGCATGTCCATCCCAAACACCTAATACATGAGAAAAAAAAAAAAAAAACACAACGGTACAATACAGTCAAGGGAAATCCAATCCATGAAATAATTACACGAAATTTTACTGAATTTAAAAAAAAATTGCATTCAGAAGTCATATATATGGAACTTGTGACACGTTTGGATGAATATGTAACTGCTCAAGATACCACCCTATAAATCACTACAGATACATGGTTTAAATAACGGAAAATCCAAAATTTTAAAATTGTATCGAGAATGACAGGAAAGGTGGAAACAAGACCAGCTATAATTTGATAGTTATGAACAAATTCAAACACACACATCCTACAGTGCCATGAGAATGCGTTGTGTCAAAAATGGATTTCTTAGGAGTAAACAAGAAAATTAGTTTTGACTTTTCATAGTTTTAACGAACAGAAAAAAACAATTAATAACCATTCTTCACTGCTATTCTTCCATTTCAACATCGATAAGATGAAATGCTCAGTAATAGTCACATGACATGAACAATGGATTAGGATAAAATGTCAAACATATAGTGATTCCGATAATTGTGAGCATTGCACAAATTGATAAGTTGGATCCAATTGGTCATTCGAGTGATGATAGTAAACCACATTACACGAAAAAATTGCAACATGAAAAACAATGCAAAACTGCCATTGCTAACAATCTACCACTTCCGATAATTCCAAGCATGTCAAAAATTTTGGACCTCCAACTTTACCGATGCAATTCAATTGTATAGCTTCAAACCAATGAAATCTTTGAAATGATAATATATGGCGTGTCGGATACGAGTACATGCCCACCTGTCAGATTCATCTAATTTTCATGTCCCACGGACAAGGGGGCACAAACAATATTTATGTCTGTTAATATTCTTCTTTTATTTTATACAGTAAAACTATGTTTAGAAGATGACATGGAGCATTTCATGCTATGGGAGTTCTATGCATAGTTATGTAGAAAACTCGAATTGCAAGACATGCTTTCTGGGTGAATGTGCAACTGCACATGCTGGCCACATATCTCATATGCTTACCCAAGTGTCAATTTGTTGGGAAAACAAAATTGGGGTCTCAAATACCAGCACTATTTCCTTAGGAAGAAGGATTGGACAGAAAAAGGCTGAATTTTGTTAAATTTGTCCTCAAATCCACATCCACTCAACACCACCCTCAGTTTTCTCATGTAAATTTAAAATTATAACTTCAAAACTTAGAATAGCAGATAAATTCACAAGTTATTCATAAATAAATATGGATATTATGAAGAAGAATTATTTCTTTAGATTTTTGTACATAGATATGCATACACAGAAATATATGTCTATATTCTGTTGTTGCCCTCTCCTCACTGTTTATAAATTATATCCTGTTCCATCAGAACTTGTTATGTTTGTGTTAGCATTATGTCGTATTCATGACCTGTCTCTATGCTTCATAGGTCCAAATAGAGTTTACGAATTAATAGGTCCAAATAAATTTAATATTTGATAAATTTGTGCATTTAATGAATAAAACAAAGTAGTATTGTGCCAAATGGGTTTCCTGAGGAGTGCCACTAAAATGAAGGTATCAAAATGGCAATCAATTGTATAAGCACCAACCTGTTCAAAGTTCCTCCTTCGACCAAGGTCATATCGCCATTTTGGAGTTGTCTTCTTTTCATATGCCTGGAGATGAGAAAATCAATTAACTAGAAAAATCAACATTGTTAACCCCTCTAGGTGGAAGTGCTTTATTGAGAGTTTCTCCTTTTTAGAAGAAAATAAAAGGCTTTAAATGACATCATTACAATTGAAAATATAAGCACTATTTTCTTTCTTATGATGAAAGTGATTAGTGCAGATAATCCTCTTTTTTCTTTTCTTCTTTCTTTCTGAGCTATAAATATGATCACTTTTCTACATGTGAAGCTAACATGTAGTGGTAAGGAGAAACAATACCTCAATAGTTGTGGTATTACCAGACACCAATGATATGTGCATAATCAGAAAACCCATAACGCTCAATGCAAAAGCTAGGTTTAACACTGGGATATATAGCAGGAATAGTCATTTAGAAGAAAGAAGTGGTAGCAAAAACCAACGAAAAGAAAATAGAAAAAGAGACTCATTGGACCTTACCAAAGGCAAGAAAAGTTGTTGCAAGCATGCCCGGTGTCCCAGGTAATTCTTCATCACTAAAGAACGCTATAAAATGCGGTAATAATGATAAAGCCACAACACTTGTTTCAAGAAACGTGTAGAACTGCATCAAAAAAAGAATTGAATCAGCATACTGAATATATCAATAGGATGTTGACAAGACATTAGTAGCCCCACCACCAAGAGACAAATTAAGTAAATGTCCTCATTAGCATAGTTGTGCATTCAAAAGCATACAAAGTGGATAGCAAGATGAACTTTTTAATGATATTTTGATGATCCACAAATACAACGACAGAAAATAATGCCACAAACTAGTACATTTAGTTAGAGACGGGGTAAATTGTCACACACCATAACATTCCGTTTCATAAACTAGTACATTTACCCTAGTATTCTCTCTCTAAAAACAATAAATGTCCCTAGTGTCCAAAAACTTTAAATTTTGTTCATAACCCGGGAAACCCAACAAGTTGTCTCCTTTAGATTGAGACCTAAAATATAAGCATCTTCAGTCCTCAACCATCTTGACCTCTGTTACATCTTTAACCCTCTAAGAAGTGTGGACACTTCAAAGAAGGTAATGTGTCCATATCTAGCAAGTGTTGAACACCAACAGACACTTCCCAACACTCATTGAACACTTCCAACACGTGTCGGACACACGTTCAAACATGTTCTATTATTTATTTTTTTTAGACTCAAACGCACTTTGAACATTAAAGGACATGCGTGTCCATCGCTTAAACACACATGAAACATATTACTAATTTGAACGAATAAATTAGGAACTAATAGTAAAGGAAAAATAATATAAATTTATACCAATTAATGTATTCTCCTTTAAACATTACACTTTTCATGTTATGTTGTACATGTTTAGTAACTTTGAATGAAATATTCATATATATGATATATAATAAATATATAAAATCAAATATTTTGCGTGTCCCCTACATGCCATGTTCTATTTTTATGACATGTCTGTGTCCACGTTTCTTAGGAAACCCTAACTCAATTTCCCATCCATGTCATGTCACATGTCTATGTTCATGATTTTATACAATCTACCAAATCAATCGCAAATATTTTTAAGAAACATTAATATACTAAAATTGGTAAGGTAGTCTATACCTCTCAGAATGTGAGACGATTTTATCCCTTTGACCTAACCTCTTGGTCTTGTGAGTGATTTTATCTTTTAGGCTAGGCTTTGTGTTCTTTCCTTGTGTGGCAATCAGCTTACTCAATGTGTTCTTGTGTGCCCGATTAGGTGGTGTATTGAGCCTCATTGTATTTCTTTTCTGTTTTAGGATTGAAACTCTTATTTACTAAAAAAAAGTGGCTAGGTTTATATTGACTTTCCTATATGAATGTGTTTAAGTTAAACCCATTTACAACCAACTCAACTTGCAAACCCAAATTATAAAACCAATTATGAAACAATAATTTTCAATATGTAACCAATTATGAAACAAAACACCATTTGTTGCTGAAGATGATTAAGGCATACATAACAAAGTACCTTAAACCACACCACATGATGTAAGGAATTGAGAAGGGCGCTACAAAATAACTAAACCCAGCACAAACACCTCAAGCTCAACTTTGTAATTGGCTCTTCCAAGCTCATTTATTCATGAAATGAATCATGCTCAAACCAATCTTTGACTCATTCAGTTAATGGGCTAATCCCAAACAAGCCCACACCCAATCTTTTAGACTCATTGATGAGCTAATTCCAAACAAGCCCAAACTTAACCATTGGGCTCATGAACATAGGAGACAGATTTTTCAAAATTTAGACTACTTTACAAGGGTTGTTTATTGTAATTGAAAACTATGATCTTGACAGCTTTGTCAACTAGTACTTGTGCAACAATAGAATTTATAAAATATGACTGTTCTTATGAAGCCCAAGTCATCGTTCCTAATGTTCTCCTAGACACATATTCAAAATTGGTCAAACATGTCTATAATTTTAAGTGATATTTCAAAATTTTACACACTAGGTTGACACTTCTCTAATGTTGGTCTAACTTCTTAAATGAGACATCCCAAAATTTTAGCCAGTGGCGGAGCCAGGATTTTAACTCAAAAGAGGCACCACTGAATTAAAATCTTAACAAAAAATTTAACTTAATTTTTATTTGATGGCAGAACTAAAAATTAGTGTGATGCAAAAGTTATATTTAAAGCCTCGTTTGGGAACAGACTAATTTAGTAACTTTTTGGCTATTTGGCTAAAATATGAGCTAAAAAAAACTAGTATGTATGTGATGACTTTTTGGCTTTTTATGAAAAGATGTGCAAAGAGTAGAGAGAAAAGAGAATCTTTGACTTTTTGGTATGAGTTGTTGGCTTTTTGGCTAATTTAGTAACTTTTTGACTTTTTGTCTAAAAAGTTCGGTGGCCAAACGAGGCCTAAATATAAGCTTAAGTTAACCAATTAAATTATATAAAGATGCACACACAAAAAGAGATATAGAGAGGGATAGAGAAAGAAATAAAAGAAAGGGTGAATAAATAATATATAGGGAATCACATGAGCAATATATTATTAGTTATTATTAATTATGTAATAATTATTTATAAACAAATGAACTAATTATGAGTATTCATACAAGCGGTGATAGAAAATCAGTGGCATATAACATTTCTCTAATATAAAACTTCTAAAAACTTTTTAACATAATGAAACATTTAAAGTGACAAATTAAACATATATATATATTAAAAAAAAAGTAAAAAAATAATGATGTAAAAATTTCACAACATTACTTGAAAGGTTTAAATTGAAATAATTTTTTTTTTACCAGAGGCAAAGCATAATTTTCCAAAAGTTGAGGTTGAGGGGGGCACATGACCCCCCCGGGCCTCATGTGCCTCCACCACTAATTTTAGCCAACACTTCATCGAAGCATTGCTTAACGCTTGAAATAGGATGTGAAATCCTATTTATCAAAATTATTATATGTGATAGCTTGCATGTGATTTATACAATATGACTCTAATTCCCTCTTCCTTATGCAATTGTTGAAGGCAGTAATTAGAAATTTATAGAGATTATTAGTTTGCCACATAATTATATCTATATATGTATACTTTCAAACATGACTATATAATATGTGTGTATAATGTATGAACAATAAACTGGTGTCCTTGCCATTTTTGTGCCTTGCTATTTTGGAATTTGCAGCATCAGCATCTCCGTGTCATATCTTTAGGAATTCACGTGCCCATATCCATGCAACGTGAATGGCCAAGTTCATAACATCACATGTCAGCTTTTCATCTTAAACATTTTACTTCTAAATTGCTTGACAAAGTGTTTAGTTGAGAATCCATTTTTATGAACTTTATAGTGCACAACCAGAACCAACTCACAAGCTTGGCATGTAGCCCCAAGCAGAGCTCAAACACATACTTTTTTAGCATGACTCCAGCCCAAGATGAACCTGAATGGGCTTCAATTTAACCAAAACAAGCTCTTGCAGCTAGATAATTGGTTCGATTTGTTCATTTGCATCCCTAATTGAGACCAACAGTGACTCAACATGAAACGATTTGTAGTAAAAATCAATAAATTTTATAGGAGTTAAAAATGAAAGAAATTTAAAAGAAACAAGCAAACACGTTCCACACATCTTCACGCTATCCACAAAAATTGAAACTAGTCAAGACATTTCTGCACTTTCCATGCAAGTAAAAACATGCCAGAATCTCTCGTAGCTAAATATATATATATATATATATTGCAGAGCTAATGCTTTCCAATTGAATGAGCAACCCAAAACATATCTGGGGCCAGTTAATGTGCTAATAAAATTAGCAATCTAGAACTGCACCAAATCATAGCATATCTATGCTACCTGATTACCTTGTTTGCCATCTGCATCCTAGAAGTGTAATAAAGGAATAATATATAAAGGCCCTTTGATCATCAAATAAATGTAATTCATCTGGAAGAATGCTCAGTTCAGAATTCCAAGAATTTGATAATAAGATTCCCCAAAGGTATAAATAACCATATTAAGATTAATAACACAACACATTTAATATTTGCAAACTGCAACCAGTACAGTATATTAATGAGAGAATTAATGCTTTGGCAGTACAACAACATACCAGGAAAAGAAGGAAATACTTATAGTTTAATGCCCCAACACAATTGACAACCCACACACAATGATGATCCATTTTCAGCACACACCGCCCACCTGAAACAATAAATAAATCTGAATTCAGTCTATGAACAATGGGAAAAGGAAAGTCAGTCTTGAGAAGACTCGAGTATATGAACTCACAAACAGAACAATGATGGCACCGAGGTGGTTTCGGTTGGTTGCACTTCCGACAATACCGGATCCTTTGGTTTGTTGGGTCTGCCGGCATATCACTGAATTCTGGCCCCGTCAAGGAATCAGTGTCACCTCTCTCCTCATCCACAAGAGGTCTCCAATTGGGTGGCACACCACCCGGATCCGTAAAGACAACATTGAAGTAGCTCCACAATAGCATCACTAACTGCACAATTATTACAGTTACATGTTTTTCAGCTACCGTTTGAGCATAGTATATCAGTTGCCACTTTTCATTTTCTTGAAATAAAAGCCGAAACAGCATAAGACAACCGGATCTCAATTAATTGGAAAAAAAAAATGCAGATAACAAGAAGAAAATAGTACATCCTAATGACATTTATCCAGCTAAAATATTACTACAATTGTCTGAATCTCAATTTATTAAGCAAAACAAAAAGAAAGATGGTGAAAATTGACAGCTAAGGCCCTTCAACCAGTCCAATTGCAAACAATAATTTTCTTGACGTATATGAACAATACTCAAAGCTTAGAAACCTATAACAAAATCCTGATAGCAAACACAAGTAGCTGTTCAAAAAAAAAAAAAAAAAAAACACGAGAAGAAAGAAAAATTATACTCCTTTTCCAAGTTCTTAACATTCTGATCAATTTTATACATAAATGAAATAATGCCTAAAAACAATTCACGAACAAAAGAGGTTATTTTTGTTTTACAGTATTCAAAGAGCTGAATTTGCATTTACAGCCAAACAAGACACCTCTGAAAATCCAATTATCAATCTTACTTAAATTAACTAGCCCTCACGCAAAATTCCCAAATTTAAAACCCAGAAAAACTATAACAAAACCCAAAATCCTCATCTTTGGCAAATTCTTACAATATTCTGATAATTTTTTTTTTTTTGGGATAAATATTCTGATAAATTTTATACATAACTGAAATAATGCCTAAAACCAATTCAACAACAAAAAATAGTTTATTTTTGTTTGACAGCATTCAAAGAGCTGAATTTCCATCTACAACCAACAAGACACTTCTGAAAATCCAATTTCATCAAATCACATACAATCTTACTTAAATTAACAAACCCAAAAGCAAAATCCACAAATTCAAAACCCAAAAAAACTACAACAAACCCCTAGAAACTCAAACCCAGAAAAAAAAAAGATGAAATGTTTTTGAGAAACTTACAAGAACATGAAACAAGATCAAGACAGCGAGTGCAATGAGAGAGTCGAGACCACCATCGTACAAAGCAGGGCCGTAGTTGGAAAAAACGACGGCGTAATAGGTGACACCGACAACGCCGAGGACCAACAAGATCATGATCGAGCCGAGGCCACGAAGGGCGGTGCAGAACTTGAACACATTCCAAGCCATCACAGCTCCAGATCTATACATGACAATTCAAAACACCCAAAATTGCAAGAACAAGCAAAAGGGTTTCTTGAGTTTTTGTTTTTATTTTTTTGGGTTTTTAAGTTATTGTTATGTATGAATCAAAAGCCATTGTTGTGGGTTTGTTGTGTTACGGATTCCAGAGATGGGTATGGAATCCATATACAGAAAGGAGGAGAAAAAGGGCAGAAGGCAAAGTCCAGAGATTGAAAACAAAAGTGAAGAACAAGGTTAGGGACTGTTTGGTGGAGTTTATAAAAGTTATTAGCAAATTAAAATAATATTATCCCCTTTATTTTGTAATATTTCTTTTCAAAACTCAATTTAAAACTTTTAATTCAAAATGTAATCCTACATAATTCTAAAATTATATTAAATGGAGCCTATAATTCTCTCTAGCCAACTAAAATATCAATTAAAATTCCTAAATTAAGTCTTATTTTGAAAAGTGATTTTTTTTTTTTTGGCTTATTAGTTTATTATGAAAAAAAAAATGCAAAAAAAGAAGAAGTAAAGAAGTAATATGATTTAAATAAACCAATAAATTAATAAATTGGTTGTTTTTTGACCTTCCCAAAAGAGGCCTAAAATAGCCGGTAGTGCTACGTAGCTCGAAAGGTGGAGCTCGAAATTGGCTCGAATCAGAAGTAGAGAAGGAGAAGAAAAGGAAGGAGGAGGAGGAAGAGGAGGGACTGGAGGGGGCATAATATTCAGGGGGGCGAGGGGCGGAGGCGAGGCAGAGCCGACGAGCAGCGACGAGCAGCAACGAGCAGCGACGATCCTCGGCGGCGACGGTGGTGCTGGCTCTTCTCCTCTTTCTCTTCTCATCTCTTCATCCTCTCTTCTCTCCCTCTTTCTCCTCTCTTCTTCCTCTCTTCTCTCCCTCTTTCGAGCTAATTCGAGCCAACCAATTCGAGCTATGGCAAAGAGGCCTAAAATAGCCAACTAATATAACTATCATTAATTGTGTCAAATTATTTGGTGTAATATTTAAAAAAAATATTTTAAACAATTTAATATTTAAGTCTAGTAACAAAATAAATATTAAAATTTTAATTTTGTCAATTAAAATACTAATTTTTTTATTTATTTTTAATTTAAATCACTTGCTTATTTTTGACAAATAAAATTATTTGTAACAAAGTATATTTAAAATAATTGTTTTAATTGAATTTAATAATTAAAATATAATAACTTTTTTAATAGTTTTACTTAACGAAAACAAATAAATGATTTAGATTTAAAATAAAACAAAATATTAAGATTTAAATTAATAAAATTAAAACTTTGGAGTTTATTTTATTACAATACTTATTTTTTAAAAAAAATATTTAATAAAATTTTCAATTTTTTATAATAGTTTAGTACAAATAACCTAAATAAATTAAAAATTTTAATTATTTTAAAAACATATATGCTTTGAGTTTTAATATTTTATTATTGATTTGCAACAACGCACGAGTCAAAACATTTCTTTCCTTTCATATAACTTTTTTAAAAATTTATTTAATTATTTTTGTCTAATATATTATAAGAAAAAATTATTGGCACAAATTATCAAAATAAATGTAAAAAAAATATAATTCGGATAAATTGTACCCAATATGTCTTAAAAATTTAAAATTAAATACTGTTCGGATTAGAATGAAAAATTATTTTTAGATTAAAGAACGGACTTTGTCCAACTACTCCAAATACTTTAGGTCAACGAAGATTGTCATGTATGAACATCTAGAAGGTGAAGAAATTGTTTATACAAATACTATAGAGAAAATTTTAAAAAAATATGGAAAATAATATTATGTCGGTGGGGAAATGTTTCAAAATTATTAAAGAGATGAATGAAAAAAAAATTTTAAAATAAGGATTAGAAAGAATTGAAAAGGTAAAGATAAAAATAAAATAATTTAATAGTGAAAATTTTATTTTTATTTTAAACTAATTTAATAGTGAAATTTTTATTTCTTTTGAATATTTACATTTTAGATTTTTCTAAACTAGAGGAGTTTAAAAAGTAAATTTTTTTGACACAAACTTAAAATAAAATATAAAAAAAATCAAAAGGCAAAAAGTTTTAAAAAAACGATTTTTTAGTTTTTGCCAAATAAAAAGTAAAAAAGACACATTTTATATTAAGGCTAAACTACCAATAAGTCCTAATAGTTAGACTTAATTCCCATCAAGTCATATTGAAAATAAGTCTTGATAAAATTGTCGTTAAAAATAATTTTTGTGACAATTTTTTACATACGCCGCTAAAAATTGACAATTAATGACTTTTTTATCATGATTTTTATAAATCGTCGCTAAAACTTACAATTAGTGACTTTTTTATGACAAATTTTTTCTATAGTATCTATTAGACAATAAATTTAGTTATTAGGACTTACATGTACTTACATATAGGTCCTAATAAGTAAACTTATTGTCTAATAGGTTCTACGAAAAAAGTTTGTCATAAAAAAAGGTTACTAATTGTAAGTTTTAGCGACAATTTATAAAAATTATGACAAAAAAAGTCACTAATTATTAATTTTTAGCGACATATATAAAAAATTGTCACAAAAAAATTTATTTTTAGTGACAATTTTATCAAGAGTTATTTTCAATAGGACTTTTAATAGGTCATAATAGTTGGACTTAATTCCTATAAAGTCCTATTGAAAATAAGTCTTGATAAAATTGTCACTAAAAATAATTTTTTTGTGACAATTTTTTATATACGTCGCTAAAAATTGGCAATTAGTGACTTTTTTTGTCATGATTTTTATAAATTATCGCTAAAACTTACAATTAGTGACTTTTTTTTATGTCAAATTTTTTTTATAAGGCCTATTAGACAATAAATTTACTTATTAGGATCTACATGTAAGTACCCCTTTTATTTTTTGGCAAACAAAAAGTATTTCATTAGATTTTGATGTTTGATTCACTCCATGGAAGAACCTGTTTGCATTATGCTGCTTTCTATGGCCATCTAGATCGCCTACAAGCTATTCTTTCTGTTGCCCTTTCCACCTCTTTTTTTTATCATTGGTGACTCTCTCTCTCTCTCTCTCTCTCTCTCTCTCTCTCTATGCTTGTGTCAATTTTGAACTGAGCTCAAGTTGTGTCATCTAAGTTGCAAAAACCAAAATTTAAAAAAATAAAAAATAAATAAATTACAATTTCAAAATATTTTTCATAAATTTGAAATCTTTTTTTAATCTTTTCACTTTAAAAAAAATATTTTTTTAACCCAATTTGGATATGAAACACTGGTTAACAATTGTCAACTTTTTTATTTAAAATTTCATTAATATTATATTATAAATACTACTATCGATTTAAGTAATAATAAATAAATAAATAAAAGGGTTGAAATGAGTTTTGACCACTCATCTTTCTTTGAAAATGCTATTTTCACATATCTAATTAATTCAATGTATACATTTAATGAAATATTATTTTACTAACAATTATATCTTAAATTAAAATTATCATAATAGACATCCACTAGTACCTTAATATTATATGAAAATATTCTTTATACACATATTTAAAAAAAAAAATCTCAATATATATCTTTTGAGTGAAAAAAGACTAAACATTAATTTTTTTTATTGTTATCACCATACTTGCTACATACTTTAGACTCCTCTATTGCTTGTAAATCAATGTTCTCATAACAACTCTCACATTGTTTATACTTTATTAGTGATGAAAATATTAATTTTTTCGTACACAACCTTTTTTTTTTTTTTCCTTTCGCGGTTTTCAATCGGATAACTAGTATTGAATTATTTTATTATATTCAGACATCAACTGTCGAAAGTTTTTTTTTTATTTTTTTCGGAACAAATTTGTTGAACTAATCACTTTTATTCAGAAGTTAAGTTTCGAATTAAATGTGCAATTTTGGAAAACTAGTACCAAAATCTCCAAACCAAAAAAAAAAAAAAAAAGTAGAGAGAAAAGGAGGATTAAGTAGTATGTGTACAATAATTGTGAGTAAAAAGTATAATTATAACTTGTAGTGTATAGATTCAGAGAATTAATTAATAATCAAATTAATAAATGTATACTGAAAAAAGACATGTACTAAGATAATTAAATGTGTAGAAATAAAATTTCTCATTTTACTTCTCACTATCTCTTATTGGCCGATAGAGCTGTGGGAAAGTGATTATAACTTATAACCTAACAGCTTATAACTTATAACCGTGAATATAAGTTGATTTTTTACTTATAAATTAAGTTTCTCCTACCCCACTTAAAGAATAAATTAATTTTTGACTTACAAAAAGTTATAAGCTGTATTATTAAGCTGAACTAGACATGTCAAAATAACTTAAATTAAGCTAAAAATTAAAATAAGTTAGAAATAAATCTTACCAAACAGACCATTATTTTTTACCTCTTTAACTATTTAAACAAGTAATTTTTTTTTAATATATTTTTATCATTTTTTTTCCCCACCAAACTCTTCCATTCAGACGAATGTTAATCAATCCGCGTAGGTGGTGCGTGTGATTGTAACACACATTTGAGAACGATGGCAACTTGGCAAGGACGTAATCAATGACATAACTACCGCACCAAAAAAACAAATAATTAATTAAAGGGTCATGCTACATCCCCTAAAAAACATCCCCCTAATCCCCCTAATTTCCATATTAAGTAAAAAAAAAAAAAAAAAAAAAGGAAACAGTTGCCAGAAATGGAAATTAGGGGGATTAGGAGTGAGGATTTTAGGGTTACAAATCATTTCCCTTAATTAAATTACATTAATCTTCTTCAAAATTTTAATATATATATATATATATTGTTAGCTTTTTGACTTTCAAAGGTTACTTTTATAATTATGAGCGTATCAGTAAGGATTAATCAGTCCTTACAGAAAATTAATTGTCAACCAATTATCAGACGATTGTGTTTTAGTTCTTTCAGCCTCAATGAAGAGAACTTTTACTGGTGGCTTGATTTAGGAGAATTAAGCAAATAACAATTAAATGAAGAACAATTGAAGCATTTCATTAAAATGAAAAACTTACAATGATCCAAACTCAGCCTCGTAGAGGTTTACAGCAACAATCTACTTGAAACTACTCCTATGAACGAAGTGTAGTGTAGTGCAATGCAGAAATTTTAAAGTACAGAAATGTAAAGAACAGGAAATATAAAACTGGAAAGGAAATAAAGTAGAATAAGACTATTTTTTTGGATCCGAGTCTGGGCTTTTTTCTGGGGCCTTCTCTGCTATTTATACTTCTCAAGAATGACCATCGAATTGCATTTCTAACCGTCGAACTGCTCATCTATGATCGCTGATCATGTTGCCTTATAATTAGCTCCACTATGCCATCACTTGCAGTTAGGCTTCCCTCCTAATTTTGAATTTGAATGTAAGTAACCGTTGAAGTCACATCACTTTGCATCTCTTTACTGATCCAATGCTACTCAGATCTCGTAATAACCAATACTAACTGCCACGTGTATGATCATGATTGAAGACTTGAATAGTCTTCCTGTATTACCGTTATTCTGCCACGCGTCGAATTGTAATTGGCTTATACAAAATATGTAGCCAACATTACCCTCCGCACTAATATACTCAATACTTGGTGATATTAGTGGATCAAGGTCTTTTATCCACGTCTTAGAACGTGCATGGGTTTTGCATTCTTCCAAAAATGCAACCGTCATTCATCATTTGCATTAAACTCTCTTTCAATCTTTTGAACACCCCCACCACCTTAGTATTCGAACAGACTGATACATTTTTATGGCCAAATCAATTTTCTCCTCTATTGTTCGAGCACATAAAGAGTCATCTGTTGATGTTGTTCCTCCTTGAAAGAACCTCCATACATTAATTAGCCACCTTTACCAACCTTTCTATATTCAAGTCATGGAAGCCTTTGCAAATTATCAACCCTTAGACTACGAACACATTGCTCTTAATCCTTTGATTCAGAAAGTTACAAATATGGACATGGGAAGTTCTTCTTCTGATTCACCCTTGGACTACGAACAAACTGCCCTCAATCCTTTGATTCAGAAAGTTACAAATATGAACATGGGAAGTTCTTCTTCACAACCCTCTATATAGGATAAGGCTGTGGCTTCTTCTTCCTTTGGGGCTTCTGACTGGGCAAGCTGGTCAAAACCTGAGGCCTGTGATTTAAGGGAGCGAATTAACCATCACTTTGTCGAGTTCACTAACCCTTTAGAGTTTCCTTCCTATGCGCGAAGCTCGATGGTTTATCCTTATGTGCCCATCAACCGCCGACGCAGTTTAGAGGACAATCTGCTTGTAACATGGTACACATCCTCCATGCCTACAAAGATAGTGCATGCTACCCGATGCCCAGAAGAGGCACAAGGGTGCAACCCATCGTTTTTAGCCCAGAGGGCGAAGCTTTGCTCTTCTGACTAGCTCGATTATATTAATGCCCTTGTTCCTTCTACCCTTGCTCTTTCTCCCAAAATGGAAGCTTCCATACCTCCTCCTCCGCCAAATCCTTGCTGGACAGAGAGACTGAGGCTTGCCCTTTCTGCGGATAAGGTTTTTCCTCCTTACAAGTCTCCACCTTCCCCTACTCCAGCTGAGCAGAAGCATGCCCAACTTACTTCTGCTTGCGGCCTCCTCTCACTTGCCTTTCAATGTTCTTGAGGATGATGTTCCTCTCAAGAACCTTCGATGGGCTTGTGATATTCTAACTCGGGGTCACGTCCTTAACCCTCTCGCCCAAGCAGAGCTTCACATGTTTTTGGACCAAATCCCATTGGTTCTTCATTGGCATCGAACTTTTGTGGCCACCACTCAATCTTTGGACCAACTCTCATCCCCTTCGAGTTCATGCCTAGTACGAAGCAGAGAACTTCATTGAAGAATTCGATAACTTCAAGAATAAAGACTCTGCGTACTGGGATGACTTGGATATGGACGGGTTGGAACAAGGATTGAGAGAAACAACGTTCAAAATAAAGGTTGAAGAGCTCTTTTATGAAGTGAGAGCACATCAACTTCAGCAGCCAATCCTAGAAGAAATAGAGGATAGAATAAAGAAAGAACAGAAATTCATTGATCATAGTTGGACCAAATTTCATGATCTTGTTATTTATTCTATTCCTTACTTTTATAAACTTGAATTTGTACCCAAAGAGGGCCATTCAATGTAATTGCTTTTGCTTTAATACAATTAAGACTTTTCTCTTTATTTGACATTGTTTGATCTTGTCTCCATTTGTCTTTAAAAGCAATTTCAGGACTTCGAACTGAACAATCTTATCCTTCGAATCTGGACTCAATTGTTTAAAATGAAACACTAAAAACCAACATGAACTTTTCCAATTTATGGAATAATAGTTAACAATTAAAAACCAACATGAACTTTCCAATTTATGGAATAAAGTTGACAGTTTTTGCTGATTTTCATTTAGAACCAGTGCTTCGAATCTAGCAATCTTATACTTAAAGCTTGTTTCAACCATAACCAACATCTGATCATGGTTAATATGATCATTTAGTTTTAAATTGACCATCTTTTGCTTCGAACAACAGTTCATGGTGTTTTAGTTCAACAGATAACTTTTTTTTTTTTTTATATAAACCGACCATTGGTTTTAATGTTTCGAACATCAATTTCCATTCTTAAGGAGTCTCAAGTTTTGCCTCGAAAGACATCACTTTCGTTAAGAAAACTAAAACTGGTCTTTAAACCCTTTGAAGCAACACAAATACTTGAGAATTCTTACTTTTTAAAGTATGGAAATGTGCTTCGAAGCCGGCTTCTTGGTTTCGAAGCCGTTGTTATTTGGCTTTTGGCGGCAAAATCTGGTTTCGAAGCCAAATACTTTACTTCGAAGCTGGCATCAGCATCCGGAATATGTTTTTCCCTCCAAATACTATCAATATTTGAAGGAAACTCTTCGTATATGTGTGCAAGTTCCAATACATATTGCATGCGTTGTCGCATCGTGCTTTACTTATATGTGTGCAAGTTCCAATACACATTGCATGCGTTGTCGTGTCGTGCTTTACTTATATGTGTTCAAGTTCATATACACATTGCATACGTTTTTGCGCATGCTTTACTTACATGTGTTTATGCACCGTTTTTGTACCTACTATACTATCACCACATCGCATTGTCTTGTGCATTCAATCGCGCTATTTTGCGCATCGCACTGTTTTGTGCACATTACCTGCATTTTGCATGTATTTTATCGCGCTATCTTACGCATCGCGCTATTTTGCGCACACCTTACCCGCACTTGATAGTGCATTGCGTTGTCACGCACGCCCTCCATGCATTGATACGCTTATTTCAAATTGCATTGTTATGCACACACTTGGGTTGTGTTGTTGTGCACCCCTCTCACCCGCATTGTTATGCACCCCTTCGCTTGCGTTGTCACGCACCTTTCAATTGTTATGCATGTTTCTAACAATGTTGTACCTGTAAGTTTTCTTTCTCTTGCAGGCACGATATTGTATGTACGGTTCATTTGAAGCTGGTACGACCAGACGAACTGCACAGGTATTGTATTCTCCGCGTCAAACGTAGTGAGAATTGAGTAATTCTCTTACATCCTTTCTGCATGTAATGTAGTTAGATTTGTGTATTCTTGCTTAAAACTGTTGCATATTATGCTTCGTTACAGCTTTCTTTGCATGATCATAAGTTACGCTCGGCTTTGTGCATTGTTCTTGTATCTTGCCCCTGCCTTCAGGAACATATCTTTGTTGGCTTGTATGCTTTGTCTAAGTCTTCGGCCTTGTCAAAAATGGGTCGTCTCCGGGCTTTGACACTCACTCCCGTCATTGTTATGACTTTCGAGTTCTGTCAAAGAGGGGCAACTGTAGACACCCCATTTTGACTGTCCTCAAGACTTGGACGTCACCGTTTGAACACTCGGTGATCATCCATGTTCGTGTTTGTTTTGAGTTCTTAGAGGTCTCGGCTACGCGCCTTGCCTCAAGATCTCTCAACTTGGCTGTTTTGTGCTTGGTCATGGACCAAACACTTGTGTTTTTACTTCTGAGGGCAGAGAATGGCTTGTTGGTCATCGCCACACCTCACCGGCTTTGGCTTGAGGCCATCGGCCTTGTTTTGTTACTACCGACCATTAGTGATGGCCGGTCGGCATTGTTTTTGGTTGGCCGACCGTTTGTTTGGTCAATCGGCCATATTTTCTGGCCGGGACTTCTTTTTTTCCTTTTTCAGGCATTTTTCATGCCAGCTGTGCCAGCTGGAGCACACATACCTGTCCTCCATACACGTGTATGGAGGATTTGCACCATTTGCACCCTTTTGCTCTAGCTTCTTGAGGAAGCTTGAACCCTTTGCCTTAGCTTCCCCAAGAAGCTTGGACCTTTGCCTTAGTTTCCCCAAGAAGCTTGAACCTTTGTTCTAGCTTCTTGAGGAAGCTTGACCCCTTTGTCTTAGCTTCTCTAAGAAGCTTAGGCCTTTTTTGTTCTATAAAAGAGGGCCTCCCTTCTCCTTTAGAGAGGTTGATCAAATCAGAGATATATATCAGAGATATATATCACATATATCACTCCCTCTCTATATCTTTCTCTCTCTCTCTCCATTTGTGTGTGAAAATAGTGTTCAAATGTGTGCTTTTGTTCTTAGTTTTGCACTAAAACACCTAGTGTTACACTATACTTCGGTTACTAAGGTGTTGATGGACTGGTTTCAGAGTTTTTAAGTTGGTTTTGATCAGAGGAAGGGACTGGGGTTGTTGTTCTTGAAGTGTTTTTCAAGGGTGAGCACTATTTGCTTTATATTTCCCATTTTTGTACAAGCTTTTAACCTATCTTGCATGCTGTTTTACGCAGTGTATAACTAATAAAAGTTATGTATTTTCATGCTTAAGATGTTTGTTTAAGGTTGCTTTTGGGTTGGGGGTTGTCCACCCCCTCTTAGGCCTTGTTTGGCCTCTTTTTGTACTTTTCTTTGTTGAGCTTTGGTACCTTCGTGTATTGGCCTTCTCACCACTAAAATCCAAAGGATTTTCAGTGGTGGAGAAGTGGTTTTGAGGTCATGTATAGGGGAGGGACACCCCTCTTCCTTTGTGTCTCCTTTGTTTGTGTTTTTGGCTCATAAAGGTAGCATGCATGCTTAGTCGATTTTGGCTCCATCTCAGTGGGTATTTAGTGATATTTTGTCATGTTATATCTCTATTTTAAGTTGGTTTAATGGCCTCTTACATGCATCATATGCTTGTCTTGTAATCCCATGTTTTGACCTATAATGCATCATGCTGTAAGGTGGCATTTTAGCATGATTTTGGTTTGGTTCCAAGAACATTTTAGCTCTGTTTTGCCATACTTAAGGTTTGTTTGGTGTCCTTTTGGTCATACTTACATCGCTTTGTATAGCCACCATGCATTCTAGTTTGTTAGCCTCGGGTGTGTGAGTCATTAGCATGCTTTACTTTAACCTTTCTCATGGTTTGGCATCACTTGAGATCATATTTCAGGCCACAATCCATGCTTGTATACTTGCATTTACCATTCTTGCAATGCTTTGAAGAGTTGATCTTTGTTGCCTTAAAATGGGTCATTGTGCATGCCTATCTGTGTTAAGTCCTTGGGCTGTCATATCAGTGGATTTTAGGGGTCCTTTTGTCATATTATAGCTTTGTTTTTCTTTGAATAATCCATGCCATGCGTGGTTGTGGTAGTTGTAGTTCAAGTGCTCTCTTTACGGCCTAGAATGCCCTTCGTTTTGCCTATTTTCTTAGCATGTTTTGGCCATGATCCATACATGCTCTAGCCTTGTTTTGGTCTGCTCGGGGACTGTTTTAAGTCATTTTGACCCTTTGAGGCTTGGTTAGTACGGCCATGGTTCGAACCCCTTTGTTAGTTTTGGGATTTAGGCTTTGTTGCATGCCTTACTTACATGGTTAGGTTGATTTGGCATCATCCTTCATACATTTTCAGAGCTTGTCATGCTTGTGATTTGTCCATGTTTGCCTCTTCTTAATGTGTTTAAGAGTCAACTCTTTTTTATGCCTAAGCGTTGGATCTTTGCATGTGCATGTTTGAAGGTGTTTTGTCCATCATTTCCATGCACTTTGGCCACTGATTTTGGCATGCTTGAGAGCTACCCATGTTAGTGTAAGTCCATCTCACCATGTTGTTGCATGCTATACATGTTCACATGTTTAGGTTGTATGCCTATTGCCTATTGCCTATTGCATGCTTGTGTTGCTTTGTTAAGTTCATCATGCATGTATTACATTGGTCTAAATATACTTGCCTTTGCATGTTATTAAATGTTAGCCTATTGACATGTTGTTGCATGTTCATCCATCTTGCATACTTGTTAAGTTACATGCTTATTTGCATGCTTGTCTTTGCATATTGTTATATGTTAGTTGCCTTGTATAGCATTGTTGCTTGCATGCTCATGTTACATTAGTTTGCTTGCATGCTTAGGTTGCATAGCATTGTGTGCGCATCCCTTGCCTCTTGAATCAATCATGATAGAGGTTGGGGCCCTTATGTGTTTTTATGCATTTCATTTGATATCAAATTGCACACTTGGCGTCTTTGGCCATCATGCATTGAAATGCGTGATTGGTGGCCCAAGAGTCGAGAACCAAACCCCCTTGAGTTCATAGCATGATAGGGAGGGTGGTCGTGCATACATTGTCTTGTAAATTCCTTGCCATGCATTGTCTGTCCTCTGCTGCAGCAAAAACAGAATTCTGCAGGAACAGATGGCCAGTCGACCCTCTTCAATGCTGGCCAGCTACCAAAGTCTAGCCAATGGCCCCACTTTTGGTCGGTGACCACTTCCTAATGGCCGATGGTCCTATCTTTTGGTTAGTGACATCCCACAATGCTCAAGGAGTAATTCAGAGGCATCTCAAGGATTTTCACAGTTCTCAGAGGTGCAGAACAGTGCAAATAGAGGCAACATGTGGCATGGCAACGGGTTTCCGAGCGAGGCAAATCGAGCATGCATGCATTTGACCCTCTTCCTGAGGCAGCTTTATTGCTTTAATACCTTAATTAATTCGTTAATTAATTAAGGTTTTGTAATATTTAATTAGCTAGAGTAGTTAATTATTTATTTGGTTTGTATTATTCTTTTGGCCTCTTTGAAAGAGGGCGAATTTTGTAATAAGCGTGCGTGTGTGTGATACATGTCTTCCAACCCCACGTCTTTCTCCCTTTTACTTACCTGCTTTTAATGGTTAGTCTTAGGGCATGTTTCAATTAGCATACTTATGATAGCATGTTTGCATACATTCATTCGTATTGCATGCACCGGGCTCGGCACATCATACTAATTGCATAGTATTTCAATTCCAACTTGAATACGTGTATCGAGTTGTCGCATTTCACATGCCATTCTTAGGGTAGCCGAGCCTATCTTAGTTGCATTTTGCATGAGTTGCATTAGCCATTGCTAACATGAACTAGGATCGTGCATGATTACTAACTAGTTTCTTGATTTGGCTTGGAGTACACTGTGAGTGTTTATGCTTTAGCATCTTGCATATATGTGAATGTTAATATGACAACATGCTTGCCATGAGGCTAATTGCTTATGTGATATAACTGTCTGAATGCCTGTGGGTGAAGGTTGGATTGCTTAAATTGGAACAATTCATTGGAATCCGTGTTTTAGCCTACTTGCGTGTAGCACCTTCAAACCGTTTTTCAAAACGAACATGAGATGTTTTGTTCCAATTCAGGCGACCCAGTCCATACTTGTATGCTGTGCGCATCACGTAGTAATTCTAGGCTAATAACCGGAATAAGAGCACATATGTTTTCAAAACTCGATATCATGCTTAGTAGTGGCCGATCTTTGATCGGACGAGCGGGGGTGCTTATAGTTGACCTTCTCCAATCGTACCTAAGTTCCCGAGCCGAAGCAACTTTGGTGATGACGGACACGTGGCCTTAGGCACGAGTCAAGGTTTCCAAAATTCTGCCAAAATAAAATATTTAGGTGGCGACTCTGTATCTGGCAAAGCAGTACATGTTTGGCACTTCTTTCTAAAACTCAGTTTTCCAAAATGATTTGCCGAATTTGGACTCTTTGGTGATTTATCAATCTCGCATCGCATATTGTGAGATCAAATTAAGAACCGTGATATTTGAGTCCGAACTGTAGTGAACCCAAATGAACAAAACGGGATTTCTCCCGGGACGTTCGGGGACTTCTACAGGTAGGCCCCGTGAGAGATAGAGAACTCTTTTCCTTTATTTTATACTGGTTGTGTAAATTTCTCTTTTGTACATCATCTCAACGGATTATGCCTGAATTCGCCCTACTTGCGAAGGCCCTTGTTTTGAAGAAACGCATAGCCTTGGCCCCGTATCTCTTAGGCCATGTTTATAGGGCTTGCTCCCAATTTTGTGAGAAACCTCTTGACATCAACCAAAGAGGTCCCTTTTGGGTGCTCAAACTCTGGCTCTTCGCTTACTTCACTGATTTGCATCCCAAATGCTTAAAATTCCTTGTTCAGGACCCTAGCACTTATGGGGAGAAATATGCTAGAATTGTTCTTTATCCTACTTCCTTTGCCTATTACCTCACATTTTTTCACTAACTTTCTATTTCTTCGTCTGCCACCTTCTTCTGCCCCTTTGATGCCAACAAAGGACCTGCTTGGATGCAAACATTCTTGGTTGATAAGGAGTGCTCCATCCCACCACACAAAGATATGTGGGCTTCTATTTTGCTACCGAAGGAGCTGTTCATTGGCACTCTAAACCCTCGAGCTTATAAGTGTATAGCTGAGGTATACTACCCTTATCAATTTGCCAGGCAATTTGGATTTACTCAGGGGATTCCCATTTCACTTTGCAGCCTCTCGAATGTCCATCTTACAGCCAGGGACCTGAGAATACCCAAATCAAAACTAGAAGAGGCAACATTTAAACTGTTAAAAGAATTGAGTGAGTTCAAATTCGTCCCCTTCCTTCCTTCTGGCTTGCCTTTGAAAAGATTTCACAACTGGTGGACAGCCAATATGGAAGTGCGCCTATCCGTACACCCTCATGATTTACTGATAGGGTTAGGAGTGCCTTCGAAGGCTAAATCAACAACAGTTGAGAACATTTCCCCTCTTTCCACAGCTGCCAAAACTGCTCCTACAGCCTCACCCCCTCCTGCTAGAGTTACCAGAGATGCTTCAAAAAAGGGTAAGTACTTTTAGGTTTCTTTTCTTTTAGACTCTTTTGTTTGTTTCATTTACATTCATATCTCCTGGTTCAGGATCTCCACAAGAGGAATCTCCTAAAAGAGCTGAAACTTTACTCTCAAAGACAAACAACAACAGAAAAAGAAAAGGAAGCTATTACTCTCTCCTGAAGAATCTGAATCTTAGACTGAAGAGAAAGAGATGGAGGAAGAGCAAGAAATACCATTACAGAGAACAAAAAGGAAAAATATGATTGTCTCTCCTTCTAATTTGGTCGAAGACCCTTCTCATGAGACAACTGCCAAAGCAGCAGAAAAGGAACTTACTTCTGAAAAGTCTGAATCCTAGATTGAAGAGAGAGAGACTGAGAAAGAGCAGGAAATACCATCACCGAGAAGAAAAAGAAAGAAGATGACTGTCTCTTCTTCTGATTTGGTGGAAGACCCTTCTCATGAGGCGGCTGCCAAAGCAGTAGATGAGGAACATTCTAGAGAAATAATTATTTTTCAAAGAGCTAAGAAGAGACGGCAGCAACAATTATTAAGAGATGAAGCTGCTGTTGCTGATGCAATCCAAAGGGAAACTGCAAGAAGGCAACACATTGTTGAGCACTATTCCCTTGGTAGCTCTCCCATTGTTGCTATCACTTCTAAAACAAGTAATTTTTTTCATGCCTCTGCTCTTTTATTCTTTTGTCAAATTATTAGTATTAAGACTTGACATTATTTTGTACTTCTTCTTTTGCAGCAACAACTACTGAACCTATTCTTCCAATAAGGACTCCTTCAGTTTCAGTTTCAGTTGATTAATTGCAAAATGTGAAGTCTATTCAGATAACACTCCCACTTTGTAGGCCTACATTCTCTATACTCTTCTTGAGGCCCAGTATTCATACTCCTTTCCCTTCTGGCTTAACTCCATATCTCCTTCATTTGATTTTTGATTTATCACAATTTAATTCTCTTTCGAGCCTTGCTTTTCCTCCTCCTCCTGAAGGAATTCTAGCTGTTGCTCATTCTTTGATGGTAGCTGATTCCCCAATAGAGGGTGCTGGCAACTCTCCAACTTATAGTTTATTATCTCTGCCTAGTTCTAGCCCCTCTTCCCTCGACCTATTGGTGGCTAGAACTATAGAAACTGCTGAAGATGCTCCACCCATTTCTCCTATCCCTATGCGGTCCTTTGTGCCTTCCACTAAAGCTCTTTTTACACCTTTCATGTCCATGGATGAGACAAACATCTTCGAAGCGAGACTAGCTAGTCTTTTCGACATACCTTCCACCTCTCCAATAGCTAATGATGAGACAGAGCCATTAGTTCTGGCTGATTCCTTGCTAGAAATTTTTTATAGCTCTTCCACCAGTAGTAAGCCTTCTTCGCCTCTGATAGACTTGGACAGCTACCTGGAGCTGTTGACATCCTTTTTGAGGATCCCTTTTAAGGCCTTACAGAGGCCTATAATAAGAAATGGCTTCCTTCAAAGCTGCAAAATCGTTGAGCAATCCGACATGACTGTCTCAAGTCATTTATCTTAGGCAGCAGCCACTATTAACTTTTACATCAACATTTGCCATGCTGCCAAGGCTGCAGAGGAAAAATTGGTTAGAGACCAGAACTTTGTTTCCACAGTACATACTGAAGTATCAGAGTTAAAGGAACAATATTCCTCTGTCTCCCATTTTCAAACTCAACTACTGGAGAAGAAAGTTCAACTTGAGGAGGAGCTATCTGCAGTTAACCAGGCTTTAATCCGAACTAACACCAAGTTGCAGATTACCAATCAAGGATTGGCTGACCGAAAGCAGGAAATGACCACAGCCATCTAGTTGTTCTCATCATTTAAGAATAGAACATCTATTGTAAAAGAACAACTGAGACATTGTAATGACTTTTGGGCCAATTTATGGAAGAATGTATTCAACTCTTTATGAAAAACAAATTCTTATTTATCATTTGAATATTCTCATGTTCTTTTACTTAACATTTATTCTATTCCTTGTGTTTCCCATATAGTTGGAAAATAAGGCTTCAAATATCCGCCATTAATTTTTTTTGGAATGTACATATCTATTCAAATTTCTCAAATGGTATGCTCCAAAAGGCAGGACTCTATGAACGTGATATGGTCCTTCCCAGTTAGGTGACCATTTGCCAAACTTATGGCTTTTAATCCCTATTGGGAGTATTGTTTTTTATACCAAATCACCTTCATCAAAGCCAATGTGTTTGACTTTTTTATTATAGTTTTTGGCTGCTTTCTTCTTTTGGAAAAGAATGCTATTAAATGCCAGAATTCTAGCTTCATCTATGCTTTCTAACTTCAAGCATATACTCTGATGGTATTGCTCAAGATCTAACTGGTCTTGGCATCTTACCCTCAAGGACTTAACATTAATTTTCACAGGTAACATTGCATCATGCCCATCTACTAAGGCATAATGAGTGACTCCTGTGCTTGACCTTGGGAAAGTTCTATAAGCCCACAATACATCCAGCAATAAGTTATGCCAATCTCTAGGATTGTCTTCCACAACCTTTTGTATTCCTTTTTTCAAGGACTTATTGGATGATTCAGCTTGACCATTGGCTTGTGCATAATAGGGGGTGGAATTCACAAGGCTAATTTCAAACTCTGCCACAAAAGACTTTACCATTTTCCCATCAAATACAGTCCCATTATCAACAGTTATAGTCTGCGGGATACCAAATCTATGGATTAAATCCTTAATGAATCCAATGACCTCAGTCTTGTCTACAGCCTTGTATGGCTTAGCTTCGACCCACTTAGTGAAGTAATCAGTAGCCACTAAAATGAAATAATGATGCTTCGAAGAGGGTGGGTGTATTTTTCCCATCATATCCATGGCCCATCCTCTAAATGGCCAAGGCTTCACTACTGTATGCAGGTCAGTTATGGGCACATGCCTTATTGTGCTATGCTTTTGACATGCCTGGCAACCTCTTGCATATTCTATGCAGTCTTTAAGGATAATTGGCCAATAGTAGGAATGCCTTCGAAGTAACCATCTCATCATCACACCAGGCTGATGAGCACCACAGATATCTTCATGAACCTTAGCCATAGCTGTGAATGCTTCTTTTGGGCCTAAACATTCCAACAATAAACCATCTCCCTCTCTTTTGTAGAGAGCATTATCATACATCATGTATTGCATAGATTGCAATTTAATTTTTTTGCTGGCCTTTGAATATGGGCCAGCCAGATACTGCATTATTGGATGCCTCCAATCTTGTACTTGTAAGTCATTATGATTGACTTCCAGGACCACATTCCTTTTATTTAAGGGTGGTATTAATTTCTGATTTGTTGTTTGGCTTATGCCCCTTTGAGCATTATCCCTTCTCTTGAAATTCGAAGCTTTCTGAGCCACATCATTAGCTCTACTATTCAAGAATCTTGGGACATGAGTTATATTTGCTATTTGAAATTGAGAAAGCAGATGTAATGCAACAACATAGTATGACAACATGCTTATACTTTGACATTTGAAAATCCCTTTCACTTGGTTAACCACCAATTGAGAATCTCCAAATATGTCAACTGCATGAACTTGTAATCCAATAAGAATTTTTAGTCCCATTATTAAGGCTTCATATTCAGCTTGATTATTAGAGCAAGTAATTTCATCCACTCTGAAACCATGTGTGGTTTCTATTCCTTGTGGTGACTTAATTACCATACCAATTCCAATTAGACCATTGGCTTTTGATCCATCAAACCACATTTGCCATGGTTCAACACTAGCCATACCAAGTTCCATTATCTCTTGGCTTTCTATTTGAGATGGATGGTTTGCCAAAAAATTAGCTAAAACTTGTCCTTTTACTGTCTTTTGGGGAACATATTCTAAATGAAATTTTGATAAGGCTAGTATCAATTTGCCAATTCTTCCCCTCAACATAGGTTTAGATAACATATATTTAACCAAATCTTTGGTTGCAATTACCAAGACAGTTGTAGGCAAAAGATAGTATCTTAATTTCATTGCAGCAAAATACAATGCAAGGAACAACTTTTCAACAGCTGAGTATTTACATTCACAAGAATTTAGAAACCTACTAAGGTAATAAACAGCTTGCTCCTTGCCTTTTTCACTGTCTTGGGCTAAGAAAGCTCTCAATGAATCTTCTGCTGCAGCTATGTACAACTTTAAGGGCTTATCACCCTTTGGTGGCATCAGCACTAGAGGGTTGGCCAAGTAGGCTTTGATTCATTCGAAGGCAATTTGATGCTTTGCTGTCCACACAAATTTCTCTTCATCTTTTAGCCTTAACAAGGAAGAAAATACTTTAGTTTTCCCTGCAGTATTATAAATGAATCTTTGAAGAAAATTAACCTGTCCAAGGAACTTTTGTAATTCTTTCTTACTTGATGGAGGTCTGGCTTCAATGATGGCTTTGGCTTTATTCTGGTCAATCTGTATTCCTTTCTTGTGTACTACATAGCCCAAGAAGTTTCCAGATGATACGCCAAAAGCACACTTAAGAGGATTGAGTTTCAACTTGAACTTTCTTATTCTTTCAAAAGTTGCTTCTAAGTGAAACAAATGCTCCTCCATGGATTGGAATTTCACTACAATATCATCAATATAACACTCTAAATACCTTCCAATGAGGTCATGAAAGATAGTATTCATAGTCCTCTGATATGTAGCCCCAACATTCTTCAGGCCAAACGGCATTTTAACCCATTCGAATGTGTCAATATTCCCAGGACATCTGAATGTTGTCTTGTGAACATCCTCCTCTGCAATGCAGATTTGGTTATAACCAGAGTGCCCATCCATCATTGATAAAATTTGATGCCCAGCTGAACTGTCTACCAACAAATCTACTATAGGCATAGGATACTCATCTTTTAGAGTTGCTAGATTTAAATTTTTGAAATCAATGCATACCCTCATTTTACCATTTTTCTTAACTGCAAGCACAATATTGGATAGCCATTCAACATACCTGGCTGTCCTAATAAAACCTGCCTTGAGTAGTCTAAGAATTTCCTCTTTAACTTTCTGAATCACTTCTGGACTCATTCTTCTTGATTTTTGCTTGTATGGCTTGAAATTAGGCCTCATAGGGAGCTTATGTTCTACTAATGACCTATTCAATCCTGGTAGTTCATTATAAGACCATGCAAAACAATCTTTATATTTCTTCAGAACAACCAACAACTGGTTCCTGTCAAGAGCATTCAACCAAGCACTTATATAGATGGGTTGTTGTATAGAACCTTCCCCTAAATTTACTTTTTCTAAGGGGTCTTGTATCTGAGAACTTACTGAAGCTCCTTCTTTGATTCTTTCTGCCTTCGAAGCAATCTCCTTGCTTTGTTCTGCTCCCAAGTTCTTTGATTCAACATCTTTACCCTCCTCCTCATAGACAAAGTCTGTCCATAAGGCTTCTTCTTCCTGTATCTCCTGGACTTTTGTTTCAATGTCCAATGCACAGTATTTATCAAGGGCCAAAACTCTGGCCTGTTGCTGCTCCTGTTTGCAGCCAATTATCATGGCTTCTTTCTCTTACTCTTGCACTTTCTGGACTATTGATTTTACATCCAATATTGATAAATTAATTAGAGCCAAAGACTTGGCTTCTTGGGCTTCATTTATTTGCCTACAACCAGGTATCATTGTCATCCTTAACGACAACCTCTTCATCAGCACTCTCATGGAGTAAGTGCTTCAGGTGTGTCACTTCCCCATCAGCCATCACTTCGGCTGAGCCATCAGGTTTTCTCAGTATACTGAGTGGTGTCACTCCCTCAATATACAACTTGGCCTGCACAGGCTATGAAAGGGTTGGAGGATCTGCATCATACTTCCTCTGCTCCTCCATTGCCCAAGGCCATTATTTTCTGATGCAAAGAGGAAGGCACACATTTGTTATTGTGGATCCAATCTCTACCAAGTAAAGCATTGTGCTTAGCATTGCTGTCGATAACGAACAATGCCATCATGCAGTCCCTGGTTCCTACACTTAGGTTGATGGGCAGAATTCCCTGAGCTATCTGTTTGTCTCCAGCAAAGCTAGCAATGGTTGTGCTGGTTGGGATTAACCTGGGGTTCTTTTTCCCTAGTTTCTTCAAGGAAGATTTCGGTAGTAAGTTCACTGCTGCCCCATTATCCACCAAGACTCAGTTCAATTGTATCCCATCGAAGAAGGCCTTGATATACAAAGGTTTGACATGCTGTGTCATAGAGTTCGAGGGATACTCAAAAGGATATGAGAGGTTAATACTCACCTCTTCTTCACTCTCGTATTCAGTTTCTATTGGGTTAGCCATTCCGGATTCATCTTGCACCATACTCACTTGTGAGTCTTCACTAGAGACTGGAATTGGGTCAATTTCTTGACTCTCTTGGTTCTCATCTTCAGCTTGGAATTCATGCGGTAGTATGTGTACCATATTCACTGATACTAGAGGAAACGAGCCAAATTGGATGGCTGGCTGTGTCTGTTTCTCTTCTTGGCCACCTTGTTCAGTTACTTCAGAAGCATCTTCCATGCTGCATTCTGGCACTTCATTACTAACCAACTCATTCGAATGGTCTTTTTTGACTGACTTTTTAACCAAAAACGTCTGTTTAGCGATGAAAGCTTCGAACATTTCTTCCTCAACCATTTCTTTCTTTTGGCCTAAGCCAACTTCTTCTTCTGTCTCGCTATCACTCTCCATCAAAGCCTTCTTCAATCCTGCTAGACTGGACTTCTCTCTGGCTTTTAGTTCAGAGTGAACTTTGGCCAATTGTTCTCTGCTATAACCCATTTTGTCTTGTAGAGTTGGTTTTGGAGTATGGTCTAACTTTGGATTCTTCTTTCCTTATGTCTGGACCAATGAAGAGCTTTTTCCACTTTCTTTCAGGTCTTTCTGGTACTGAGTGTACCTATGCTGAATCTTCTTTCTTTGTGATCTAGAAATTACGGGGACCATATCTGGTTCCTTTGTTTTTGGGTGTTTAAGTAATACCCAATTGTTTGGAGCCACCAAAGGAGGTTTGACCATCCTACCTTGGTTTCCAACAACATCTCTTTGGGTAGACACTTCCCTAGGTTTGTTCTGCATCACAAATCAATTTGGAACTCCAGGTACCCACGAACCTACTGACTCAGCTGTTGAACTGTTTTTTTCCTCTTTCAAAGCCATTTTCAAAGCTGGCTGTGAAGGCCACTGCTTGGCCCTAACTTTATGTTTTGGGCCTAACTCAGGCCTTTGATGAAGGTAGCCACTTTCTGTCCTGCGTGAGGCTGGTCTAGAGGGCCAATCTCTGGCTTTGATCCCATAAACTGAACCCTTCTCCAGTCTCATTTCAGGATGACTGCTCTCCATTCTGTAATAATTAGGTGGCCTGGACTCATATAAAGGCCTTTTGCCTTTAGAATGCGTTCTATCGGCTGTTGGCTCAACCATTAATGGCTGCTGCCTAACACTAGTTGGGTATGACCTTTTGTTATAATATTGGTTGGTTTAGGATGCCTCTGCACATCCTTGTAATATTGCTTCCCATCAATTGGAAGCACTTTCAACCACTTGTAGCTCAATCTGCACCTGGGACACATCCTTTGCATTATAGTTGCCTCTAAAGAATCGTTATCCAGTGCTTCTTCATTAGAGTCTTCCCTCTGGTGTGAGATGGTAGATTTCCAGTGTCTTTCTTGATAGTTGTCTGGTTGGCAACATGCATCTGCACATTGACTTCTTCCAATTCTTTCAAGGACAAGTTCTGGAACTCTAGCATAATGACATTGGCTGCCACCTCTCCAATTTTTGGAAATGGATTTATGTCGATCCCCATGGCTTTATCTGCTTTAGTTGAGAATTTTAAACTTCCTTTCAGAATTTGTTCTTGGATCCTGTCTCAAAAAACAATACAGTTTTTAGTCAAGTGAGACCAAGAATTATGTCATTTACAATACACTTTTCCTTTAAGTTCATTTGGAGATGAAATTTTGACTCCTTTTGGTAACTTAAGGAAGTTGGCCGCAAGCAAATGATCAAAAATATCATCTGCCTTAGTTAAATCGAAAGAGTATTTTCTATGAAGGTTTTTCTTTTTAAACTGCTGGTCAATTATCGTATCCTTATGAATTAATGCCTCATAGATCACAGGTTCTTTCTCCACAATCTCTGCTGCATCAATCTCATAATTAGGATCTCTATAATATGTCTTGTACGATGCATTATTTCGATCTTGTTCTTCCTCTAGTAATGTTTCATACCTAGACACCTTATAAGTTAGTTCCACTAAGTCTCTGAACTCAATCGAGTCAAACTTTTTTCGAAGCCTAAACTCTAAGCCATTTTGAGCCAATCTCACGAATTCTGGCTCTGGTAGGATGACCCTACATTTGTTTCGTGCTCTTTTAAATCTAACAATAAACTGAGTAGCCTTCTCATCAGGCCTTTGGCTCAATCTTGCCAAGTCTGCCATAGAAACCTCTAGCTCTGATTGGAAGAATTGGGCATGAAATGCCTCTTCCATTTGTTGCCAAGTTTGGATAGAGCCAAGTGTAAGGTTAATATACCATACAAATGCTCCCCCAGTTAGAGAATTTGAGAATAATCTTAACTTCATATAGTCATTATTAGTGAATTCACCGTATTGAGTAGCAAACCTAGCAATATGCTCCACTGTTGATTGGTTTCCATTCCCATAAAAAAGGGTAAAATCTGGTATCCTGAAACCTCTTGGGTATTCATGTACCCTATCTACCCATTTTGGGTACGGTTTCCTGTACACAGGAGTCTGGACCCCCCAAGCCATCGGTCCACACATCTCTCTAACAATATCAGCAATTTGGTCCTTAGGGACCATATTTTGTGCCTGTATTTTGTACCTGCTAAACCGCTACTGGAGGGACAAACACATGATTTGGTGGACAACCTTGTGCCTATGGTCCTCTTGGTCCATAAGGTGGTATATTTGGGATTGGTTGTCCCTGTGGTGCAAGTTGTTGTTGGGGGTGTGGGTAACCCCTTTGAGCTTGTCTTGTGAAAGGACCTGCGAAAGGTGCTGGAACAGGTATTGTGTCTCTTCCATTTGTAGGAAAACCTTCCAAACCCCCGGGTATGAATTCGAATAAGGGATTAGTGAACCCCTTCGTGCTGGGTATGGCTTCAAACATGGGATTTGGAGCCATTTTTATACCATTTTCTTGTGTTGGGCCAGATCCACCAATTTGCATGGCTTTACTGTTAAGTACTGAAGCATTTTGACCTGCTATAGGCCTTGAAATAGGTTCGTACCAAGACTGAGGTGATGGTCTTTCATAGTTTTGATTACTAGTTTGACCATTAGAATATCCATTAATTTGCATAGGCTGCTTATCTCTAGCCAATCTTCGCTGAGAGACATTTGAAACCTCCTCCATGTATCTTGCGTTTGTTAGTTTGGTGGTTATTCATTCGATCCAAAAAGGATGTTGCCCACCATTCCATCGTGTTCATTAACTGCTGTCCCATGGCATCTACTAGGCCACCTCATGGATTTATTGGCTGAGTAGATGGAACAGTGGATGGTCCAATTCCTTGGTCTCGTCCAATATTATGAACATATGGTACTTGTTCTGAAGTGCTGGTCTGTTCAACCATATGTTCTGATAAAATTGGTGTCTCTATAGGATGTGTTATCACATTATCCTCTAGATTAGATATTTCTACCTCTCCTTCTACGCCTTCTTCCAAGCGTTCATTTTCTCCTTATCTCCTACGTTTAGCCATTTCAATTAGTCCCACTGGGCGTGCCAAAAATATGTGTTGGCTTTTTGGCTTTCGAAGGTTACTTTTGTAATTATGAGCGTGCCAGCAAGGATCAATCAGTCCTTACAGAAAATTAATTGCCAACCAATTATCAGACGATTGTGTTTTAGTTCTTTCAGCCTCAATGAAGAGAACTTTTACTGGTGGCTTGATTTAGGAGAATTAAGCAAATAACAATTAAATGAAGAACAATTGAAGCATTTCATTAAAATGAAAAACTTATAATGATCCAAACTCAGCCTCGTAAAGGTTTACAACAACAATCGACTTGAAACTACTCCTATGAACGAAGTGCAGTGCATGAATTTTAAAGTACAGAAATGTAAAGAACAGGAAATGTAAAACCGGAAAGGAAATAAAGTAGAATAAGACTGATTTTTTGGATCTGAGTCTGAGCTTTTTTCTGGGGCCTTCTCTGCTATTTATACTTCTCAAGGATGACCATCGAATTGCATTTCCAATCATCGAACTGCTCCTCCGTGATCGCTGATCATGTTGCCTTATAATTAGCTCCACTATGCCATCACTTGCAGTTAGGTTTCCCTCATAATTTTGAATTTGAATGTGAGTAACCGTAGAAGCCACATCACTTTGCATCTCTTTGCTGATCCAATGCTACTTAGATCTCGTAATAACCAATACTAACTACCACGTGTACGATCATGATCGAAGACTTGAATAGTCTTCCTGTATTACCCTTATTCTGCCACGCGTCGAATTGTAATTGGCTTATACAAAATATGTAGCCAACATATATATATATATATAATTTCACAAATTTAATATAATTACATTTATTTTTCTTAAAATTTAAAAAATTATTACATATAATAATTTTTTTAGGTAACTCTATTTTCACACACCAATTTTTTTCAATGCATATACTTGATGAATACCTTCTTAATACACATATTAAAAAAATAAAAGTAAAAATTCAATACACATCTTTAATTTAATAATACCCTTATCTTTAATTTTAAAATTTTAATTTTCTTTTTTTCCATTCACCCACCTCTTATTCGCCACCATATGCCACTCTCAGCCTTCCATCGCCACCACTAACTTATCCCGTTCCATCCTAGGCACAGCTAACCTTGAAAATCAGTATAATTCGTGGTGGAAGGTTTGTGAGAATGTATGATTTATAATGGAAAGTGGTTGAAGGCGGAGGGATAAAGATGTGATGGGAGCGACGTATCATTGGCGATGGAGGATTTTTTTGGGTGAACAGTGAATATGGCAATGAAGAATGGTTGTGGTGTTTTAAAATTATAATTTGGATAGAAGAAAATACGAGTATTGTGGTATTTTTTCTCAAGACAAAATTATATCAAAACAAATTCATGAACTGAGAGAAATTATAATATATAAAAATGGAATTACCGTATTCTCTTACCAACAGAAATGAGAGCACAATCACAAAAAACAATAATGAAGCATGAAAGGAACCGTAAAAACAATCTTTAAAGAATCAAAAGTATGTTAAAGAGGACAATCACAAAAAATCATTAGTGTCAAATTTAATGGAGGTGTATATGTATTACTCTTGTATTTGCCGCTCATAAGCACATATATTTACACTACAAGAATTAACACTTTTGGCAACAATTGCATTACTGTGTTGTGTTTATGAACCGGGCTGCTTTCAAATTGCATTATTAACAATTTTGGCAAAATCAATAGCTAACTCCATACTTTGTTTTGCAAAATAAGGATAAAAAGAGACATGGCATGGTTGAGTGATCAAATGAAGTAGGATAGATTTATTGAAACTAAAGAATCAAAGAATTACTTCAAACCAATAAAAGAATCAAAAGAAAATTTTCCAAATTATGAGGGAACACTTCAAAACAATATCTTCAGGAAGTAGATAACCAAAACCACATTGATATGGCAGTACTTGTGAAATTAGAAACCAGTGTTTGTAGAGACTTGAGAGCCTAACACCATTTTGTGCATCCGAAATCATACCCATGTCATGATCTGTTGTATGAGTAATGATAGACCCATGTAATTTTTCTGCTGAATGATGTGATCTCTCTTGTAATTTATTTTCATTTCAAATTAGAATGCCCATTTTTTTAATCTCATATTTTAAACCCACCTCATTTAGATAAATTTTATGTTTGAAAATTCTCTTTATAAATTATAGAAAATTGTTTGAGGGCCCGAAATCAGTGGCTCAAAAGTTGGCTCGAAACCCAAAACGACGTCGTTTTGGGTTTCATTTTTTTTTTTTTTCTTTTTCTTCCTTTTCTTGCTTTTTTCCCTTTTACTTCTTTTTCTTGTTTGAACGGGGACAGGCACAGGCGAGAGAGAGAAAAGAGAGAGAAGAGAAAGAAAAGAAGAGGAAGATGAAGTGATTTGTTGATTTGGATATGGATCTGAAGAAAAAGAAGATGATTCGAATACAGATGAAGATCTGGATCTGATGAAGATATGGATCTGAAGAAAAAGAAGATGATTCGACGGTGATGCTGGTGGGTCTCTTGCCTCTGCTCTCTCTACTTTTTTTTTTCTTTTCTAGTGGATCTAGATCTGAAAGATGAAGATGTTGATGATTGTTGTTGATGATGATGTTGTGTTGTTGGATTTTTTAATTTTTTTTTTTAAATTCGACAATTGAATTGAATTGAATTTTTTTTTTTTGTGATTGATGTTGTTGATGAATGTATGTTGTGTAGTTGAATTTTTTTTTTTTCAGATTCGAAAAAAGATGAAGATGTTGATGATTGTTGTTGTTGATGATGATATTGTGTTGTTGGATTTTTTAATTTTTTTTTAAATTCGACAATTGAATTGAATTTTTTTTTTTTTTTGTGATTGATGTTGTTGATGAATGTATGTTGTGTAGTTGAAATTTTTTTTTTCAGATTCGAAAAAAGTTATGATGTTGTGTTGTTGATGAATGTATTGTTGTTGAATGTGTTGTTGTTGTGTTGATGAATGCCCTCTTCTCTCTCAGCTTTCTCTTCTCTCTCTATGTTCATCTTCTCAACTTTCCCTCTCTCTACTCATCTTCAAAGAGAAAAGGCAAAAAAAAAAATCAAACGACGTCGTTTGATTTTTTTTTTTCCCTTTTCTCTTTGAAGATGAGCAGAGAGAGGGAAAGTTGAGAAGATGAACATAGAGAGAGAAGAGAAAGCTGAGAGAGAAGAGGGCATTCATCAACACAACAACAACACATTCAACAACAATACATTCATCAACAACACAACATCATAACTTTTTTCGAATCTGAAAAAAAAAATTTCAACTACACAACATACATTCATCAACAACATCAATCACAAAAAAAAAATTCAATTCAATTCAATTGTCGAATTTAAAAAAAAAAAATTAAAAAATCCAACAACACAATATCATCATCAACAACAACAATCATCAACATCTTCATTTTTTTCGAATCTGAAAAAAAAAAATTCAACTACACAACATACATTCATCAACAACATCAATCACAAAAAAAAAATTCAATTCAATTCAATTGTCGAATTTAAAAAAAAAAATTAAAAAATCCAACAACACAACATCATCATCAACAACAACAATCATCAACATCTTCATCTTTCAGATCTAGATCCACTAGAAAAGAAAAAAAAAAAGTAGAGAGAGCAGAGGCAAGAGACCCACCAGCATCACCGTCGAATCATCTTCTTTTTCTTCAGATCCAGATCTTCATCTGTATTCGAATCATCTTCTTTTTCTTCAGATCCAGATCTTCATCTGTATTCGAATCATCTTCTTTTTCTTCAGATCCAGATCTTCATCTGTATTCGAATCATCTTCTTTTTCTTCAGATCCAGATCTTCATCTGTATTCGAATCATCTTCTTTTTCTTCAGATCCATATCCAAATCAACTTGGTCGCCAAAAGCATACCAATTTCTGCGACTAACTCATTTTTGGTCGCCAAAATGTGACCTTCTGCGACTAACTCATTTTGGTCGCCAAAAATATTAATCATTCGCGACTAATTTATATTTTAGTCGGCAAATGTCATTTTTTTACGACCAAAAATTTTTTGGTCGGCAAAAGTAGTCGCCAAATGTGTAAATTCTTGTAGTGTTAAGAGCCTCTTGTCTCACTAATATAGGATTAATTAATCTCACAAATTCTTGAAGGAGAGAGAGAGAGAGAGGTGGAAGGAGGAGGAGGAGATAAAGGAACAGTATGTGTAACAGGTGGAACAGGATACATAGCTTCATGGCTGATCATGAATCTCCTTCAACAAGGTTACACTGTCCGAGCCACTGTAAGACTTGAGACAGGCAAGACTACCCTCCTTTCACAAACCCATATCATATATATCTTTAATAATATGATGAATGAGTATGTAATGCAATTCTATGCATTTTTTTATTTAAAATAAAAAATTTATTGTGTTTGTTGTATGAGTAATGATAGACCCATGTAATTTTTCTGCTGAATGATGTGATCTCTCTTGTAATTTATTTTCATTTCAAATTAGAATGCTCATTTTTTTAATCTCATATTTTAAACCCACCTCATTTAGATAAATTTTATGTTTGAAAATTCTCTTTATAAATTATATCTCTTATGATCCTGAGAAATGACTACTTAAGTATCAAGGTGAATGAGATTTTAAATTCGAGACATTAATTTACATTGTAATCTGATTATTAACATACTAACCCCTATCTTGTGTGAATATATACATACAAATATATTTACAATATTAATGGTGACGAAAACATAGAGAGATTAACCTGTTAAATTAAATTAGTACTAAAGGGTGTTCAATGATTCTCCATGGTTAGTATATAAAATTACTACTAAGCGGTGTTTAATGATTCTTGATTCACTCAAATCTTGAGCTTTTCTAAATCCTACCCAATAGCAAGAATTATATACTCACATGATCTGAAAAATAAAAATAATAATTGAGAAATTAAAAAAATCATAAAACACTACATTAATTGGACACACAACCATATGAACTTACATAAAAAACTGTTATTGAAAGTTACATTTTAATGAACATTCAAAATTTAAACTTATGAAGAAATATTGAACATTTGTTAGTCACTACATAAAATATAAAAAATTTATTTGTGAATGATCACTTTCATTATGAACACATGATAACAGAAAATAAGAAAGACCTCAGCTACCTCACAACCCTACCAGGAGCTTCAAAAAACCTCCAAATCATAAACGCCGACCTCAACAAACGCGACACCTTCTCAGCCGCCATCTCCGGCTGCTCCGGCGTCTTCCACTTGGCCCATCCAATCGACCTCGGCGGCCTTGAATCCGACGAAGTCATCACAAAAAGAGCCCTGGAAGGAACCCTAGGCATTTTACAAGCCTGCGTGGATTAGAAGACAGTGAAGCGCGTGGTTTACACTTCCAGTGCCGCCACAGTCATGTTCAGAGGTACGGATCAAGGATTGACGGATGAGAGATTCTGGAGCGATGTTGAGTTTTATAAGGAGAAGAAGCTTATGTTGTCTTCGTATGTGATTTCGAAGACGAAGAAGGAAATGGCGGTGCTGGAATTCGCGGACAAGCATGGATTGGATGTTGTGAGTGTGATTCCTTCTCTGGTAGTTGGTCCATTCATTTGCCCTAATTTGCCTAGCTCGGTTTTCATGGGCATGGCTATGATCTTCGGTACGTACAATCATTTTTCTCTAGATTGTTTTTTGGGAAAATATATCACGGGATTGCTATTTTTAAAAATTTATTACAAATTAATTATAAACTTTATAAATATTAATAATTTTAATTTTTTTCATGAATTTGTAATTTTTTTTTCAAAGTATCACCCACCTGTATTTTCTCCTTTTTTTTGATGCTTATTTTTGTCTTTAGTGGATGTTTGAGGTTTATTTATTTGGTGGGCTTTGCTATTTTTAAAATTTTATTTCAAATTAATTATAAATTTTATAAATATTAATAATTTTAATTTTTTTTATGAATTTGTAATTTTTTTTCCAAAGTATCACCCACCTGTATTTTCTCCTTATTTTGATGGTTTTTTGATGCTTATTCTTGTCTTTAGTGGATGTTTGAGGTTTATTTATTTGGTGATTTTTTTTAAAGCTTACTTTTGTTGTTTTTAGTGATTTTTTTAAAAAAAAATTAAATGGGTTTTAGGCATTAGATTTTACTCGATGAGACGAACTAAAAAATTCAAAAAATATACAAGAAAAAAAAATCAAAAAATAGTATACTGCTTTTTTATGTTTTCAGTTTTTTTGGAAAATTTCAAATTTCTTTTAGTGAAAAGTGGTAGTTTTTTTAAAGTGTTCCCAAACACCCTAATGAACTTATTTTTTATTTTAAAATTTTTTCAAAACACTTAGGCTTTTAGATATTACTTGACAAGATGAATTAAAAAATTTAATTTTGTTTTAAAAAAAAAAAAGTCCAAAAAAGACAAAAATAAGTTTAAAAAAAAATTAGTGGGCATTTTTTGACTTTTTCAATTTTTTATAGAATTTTTGAAAAACATGTTACTTTTTAGATTCATTTACACGAGTGTAGAAAAAGTAAAAAAATTGGCAGAATTTAAAAAAAAAGATCACTAAAAACAAAAACAAAAATTAAAAAATTGAAAAAAAAATGTGCCTTTAAAAAATTCAATTTTTTAGTTTATTTTTCTCTGGATTGTTTTTTGGAAAAATATATCACAGGATTGGTATTTTTAAAAATTTGTTACAAATTAATTATAAATTTTATAAATATTAATAATTTTAATTTTTTTTCACGAATTTGTAATTTCTTTTCAAAGTGTCACCCACCTGTATTTTCTCTTTTTATTTTTTTATTTGGTCTTTAGTGGATGTTTGAGGTTTATTTATTATTTGGTGATTTTTTTAAAAGCTTGTTTTTGTTGTTTTTAGTGAATTTTTTAAAAAAATTTAAATGGGTTTTAGGCATTAGATTTTGCTTGACGAAACAAACTAAAAAATTCAAAAAATATGCAAGAAAAAAATCAAAAAATAGTATACTGCATTTTTTTATATTTTCAGTTTTTTTTGGAAATTTTCAAATTTCTTTTAGTGAAAAGTGGTAGCTTTTTTAAATTGTTCCCAAACACCCCCGTGAACTCTCTTTTTTTTTTTCAAAACACTTTAGGCTTTTAGATTTTACTTGACAAGATGAATTAAAATTTTTTAAAAAATGTCCAAAAAAGACAAAAGTAAGTAAAAAAAAAATAGTGGGATTTTTTCGACTTTTTCAATTTTTTTTAGAATTTTTCAAAAATAAATTTACTTTTTAGATTCATCTACACAAGAGTGCAGAAAAATAAAAAAAAATTGGCATAATTTGAAAAAAAAAAGATCACTAAAAACAAAAACTAAAAAATTGAAAAAAAAATGTGCCTTTTTTATTTGTTCTCAAACAGCTCTAAATATATTCTCGGTTCTCAAAGTATTTTTACATTTGATTTTCATCCTTGATATTTCATTTGGGATAAATTACATTTATGATTAGTTTAGTCCCGAAACATTGATGAAGAAGATAAAACATAAACTTATAATATTGACAGAGAAAATTAATAAAATTAAAAATGTAGAGATTAAAATAACACAACTTCAGAAACGATAGCTGAAATTTATAATTATTCCATTAATAATAGGATATAATTTTTTATAAATTAAGAAAATAAAATTGAATTGAAATCAAATATTATTATGAATAATTTCATCCAGTTTCATTAAATTTAACCTATGAAGAATTCTTTTTAATTTTTTTTATTAATTTGATATTTTTATTAAATGGTGAATTTTTTTGACATTAACACAATACGAATCGAATACGAATTGAAAATCACATAAACTAAATTAGTATTAATGTAATTTTGACGACACCCACCCTTACAGTGGAAGGAACTTTCAACATCTTGTAATATTTTTATTTCGGGTGAATTATACTAACACTCGTTGTAATTTTTTATGCATCAATATTAATTTCGAAAATAATTAATTTTGATTTTTAATTCTCTCTCCATGCAGGTAAACAAGAGATGTATAAGGCTCTCGCCAAACCAAATTTGGTGCATGTTGATGACGTGGCGAATGCATATATCTTCCTATTTGAGCATCCTAATGCCAAAGGGAGGTATATTTGTTCATCAAACGAGACAGGAATCCATAGTTTGTCCGAATTTTTGTCGGCTAAATACCCAGAATTTCCCATACCAAAGGCTGAGTGAGTCTAGTCGATCCCTCTCTCTATAAATTTTAGAAGAAAAAATTGAAATTATTTTCCAAATTCTAGCATAAAATGTAATTTCTTAAAAGTTGAGGAGAGACACATGCCCCTCTTAATCAGTGGCATAGTTAGGATTTTAGGTCAGTGGGGTCATTAACGACTATCATCAATATCATTATGTCAATATATCTTCTACACAACTTATATCAAAATCAAATTTTATTCTATAATCTTATATATTTTCAATCATATCGACAAAATAATTCAAATTTAATAAATTACATATAAAACAAAAGTTGAGAAATTAATTCATCAACAAAATCAAGCAAAGATCTTCATTAGCATAATTGTTCACAAGTTTTCATTTTTTAAAATTGCTATATAATAACCTTATTACTTATGCTATCAAATATATGGCCAAATAATCATTGATTCAATCATCACTTTGAATAAATTAAAAAATTATCACTCCACATTAAGCAAAAGATCTTTGCACAATTGTAGTTGTAATTGGTAGAATTGATGATTATGACAATTATAGTTGTTATTTTCACTACAATTATTTATAAATTTTCTCCAAAAATTGTATTCTAATGTGAATTAAGAATCATATATGTGTAATTTTAAACACTAAAAACAAATTTTTAGAGTGTATTTATAATAAAGTTAAAAAGAAATAACAATTCTCCATTTTTTCTCTGGATTCAATTTGTAAAATCTCAAATATTTTGAATAAATTTCATATTTATTTAAAAAAAATTTCGAAGTTGAGTGATGTCAAGTAACACCACTCACCATACACTAGCTCTGCCAGTGCTCTTAATCGCTTAGTAGCTCCGTCATTAATATTGATGGTTGTTGGGCGAGGATGACATGTGATGATTGTGTTGTGATGGCAACAACAATCAATGGTGGTGTGGTAGTGGCAATGACATTGGTGACGGACACAAAGGTGGCATGGTGAAGTGGTGGTGGTTGTAGGGTAGTGATGAAAGGTGGTGGTTGTGTAGTGATGGTGGAGACAATAGGGGGTGGCTGGCATGGAGAGTGACAGTAGTAATGGTCATGTGATGGTAGTTGGTAAAATTGGTATGTCTCATTAAGTTTTAAAAATATCTTTTACTTTTTTAAAATAAAAGCTTGTTTTGTCAAAATTACTTATTTTTCATTGACCACATAAACTGTGTGACTTTCTTTTTTTGATTGTATCAAATAGTAAAAGTTAAAAAAGGGGAAAAAAACACTTTTCAAAATATATGTTTTGCCGGAATAAATGGAGCGCTTTTTGTTGGTTCAAGCAGGGAAGTGGCTAAAACTTTTCTTCTTCTTGAAGTGTTTTAGACAAAATTGAAGGATTTAAAACCCCAAGTCTCTCATCAAAGAAGCTCTTGGATTCTGGATTCAAGTTCAAGTATGGTCTTGATGAAATGTTTGATGCAGCATTTCTATGTTGCAAAGAAAAGGGTTTCCTTTAGTCCATGTTAGGATGGATTCTTAACCAACAAAAGAAGCATGGGGTTTGTAAAGTTTGTGGAAGTTTTATTTTTCTTTTTAGTGTCATCATTTTGGGCAGGTTTTGACATAAATAATTTATAGACAGAAAGTTTTCTTAAAATGTGTGGATTAAGACAATAGCAAGTCTCGGGAGTGGTTGAAGACAATTGTTAGCTATGTTGTTGAATAGGAAAAAGAAACTTGGATAGAAATAAATCACAAAATAATGGACATGGCCTCTCTCCATATGGCTGTTTGACGGAAAATGGCTCATAAACCCACTGGGTGTTGACCCAGTGAGGTGGCAGTCTATAATTGGACAAAAAAAAATTATTTATTTATTTATTTATTTTTTTGGGTTTCGGCCAATGGGGGCGCGACACCTTACTGGGGGTGCGACCCCCACTGTGGGTATGCAGCAGGATTGGCTGTTTGACATTAGTGGGCCCTAATCTAGGCCCATGTCGATAATCCAAACCGTTCAATATATAAAACCCATCAAGTATATCATCCTTGTGAAAAATTACGTTGATTGAATATCGATAACTACTTGATCAGATCGCGGCCAATGGGGGCGCGACACCTCACTGGGGGTGCGACCCCCACTGGGAGTATGCAACAGGATTGGCTGTTTGACATTAGTGGGCCCTAATCTAGGCCCATGTCGATAATCCAAACCGTTCAATATATAAAACCCATCAAGTATATCATCCTTGTGAAAAATTACGTTGATTGAATATCGATAACTACTTGATCAGATCGCATTTTCAAAATAATTTTTAAATATAATTTTCAAAGTAAATTACAACAAAAATGCAATCTGATTAAGTGACTATCGATATCAAATCAACGTAATTTTTTACAAAGATGATATACTTGACCGATTTTACACATTAAACAATTTAAATTATTGACATGGGCTGAAATTAGGGCCTACTAATATCAAACAGGCCTCTGCAGTTGGAAAGGAGCAGAGTCCCAAAATAATTTATGGAACACTAAATGATCACTAAGGATCTTTTTTTTTCCTAAAGTTTTCTAAAGTGGTGTATTGTGTGGTTGACATTTAATGCTGAAAAATTGATGTGACTTGTCATTAAATCTCAACCACACAATGCACAACTCTAGCAAATTTTAGAAAAAAAAAACTCTAGAGGACCCTTGTTCCTAAATGATAAGTCATATGAGAATGTTAGTCGCCCTATTTTAAAAAAATTGTGATTTATTTTTGTGTAAATTGAAGTGTCATATTGAATAAGTACGGTAATGATTACTAATTAATTGTTTAATTTACTTATCTTGAAAAAAAATAAAAAATAAAAAATTAAAATTCTTGATAGTTTTTACAATTTCATCTCTTTGGATTTGTCCTACGCAACAAATTATTACTTAGAATATTGTTTTTTTAATTTTTTATTTTTATAATTACAATGTATCGCAATACAATAATATAATCTGACAATGTTTGGGAACTAAAGATTTTAATTAAAAAGTCAAAAAGTGATTTCAAGTTGGAACATTTTCAATGGCAAATACTATAAGAGTATTGTCATTGCTATAATTTGATAATCTACCTTACTAAATTGTCAAATTATAGTAACGGTGCTTCAATGGTCACATGCTATCCAATTTTGTAGATGATGTTTAGATATAGGATTCTGAATGATTTTTCTATTGCTTATTTATTTATTTTTATCTTTTATGACCTTTTAAAAAAAATTTCAAATTTTTTTTTATGTATTTATATTCTACCAGAATAGACAAATATAAAAAATTTAAAAAATATAAATATAATTCACCCAACCATTTAATGTCTTTTCTATTTTAATAAAATTGCCTTCATTTACAATTTTATTATTTTCATTTTAATAACTTTGAATTTTTCATAATAACATTGAAAAATAAATTACATTTCAAGACATCATTCCACTGTTGGATCTTTGCATAATCCAACGGTTGAGATGTGCACTCTGGAATGTTCTTGAATGATGATCATCCCAACTCTCTCTTTGTCTCCATTCATTTTGATTAGTCGGCTCTCTCTCTCTTTTTCTTCATCCCTCATCACCAATCCCTCTTCATCCCTCATCTTCCCTTGTTCCATTTATGCTCTTGATTTTCTCTTCAATTCATTCTTCAATGCCATGAACAGAATCAAGAAATACAGAAGTAGAAGTTCATCTTGCTTCTCCAAACTCTCTTCGTACACTCTCTTCTCCACTTTTCTGCCTCTAGAACTTTCCATTCTTAGAAAAACAAACCCACCTCCCTAGATTTAGTTTTCTTTCCAGATTAAAGCAAGAAAACCAAAGATTTGTTTGAAGATGAAGATGGGCACAAAGAAGATGAAGACGAAGAAGCAGATTGCTGAAATCATTTGAAATATGAAAAAAAAATGGCAAATCAAAGTATTTATTAGATAAAGTTTTCTTCAAATTATATAAGATTTGCTTCAGATTGCTTGAGATTTGTTAAAATTGTTTCAAATTTGTTTGAAATTGCTTGATTATTGTTGACTAATTCAATAAAAAATAATAATAATAAAATAAAAATAAATATTTCTGAATTTTGTTTTAAAAAAATTGTCATTTAAAATTTTTGGTGAATTATGTTTAAAATAAAAATAAAAAATTTTGTTGAAACAATTTCTGTTTAAATTTTTTTTTGTTGATGAATTTGGTTTTGCAAAAAATTATCCGTTTTGCTGAGAATGGGGGAGGGAAGGAAGTAAATGGTTAGTTTTGGCTGAGGTTGCACATTTGGTGTTGTCAAAATTTGTGTCAAATTTGGTATAAACTTTGGCATTTAGAGCATCTTAAATAGTTTGCTATTGAAGCTGTCAAAGCTATAATATAGTAGCTATGTTTGAAAAGGGATGCTCCAATGATTGAATATGGTTTTGTCAAATTTGACATATGTCAAAATTTGTGCTAAATTTAACACAAGTTTTGAGAGCTGCCAAATGTGTCAACTTAACTAAAACTAACAATTTTCTTCCCTTCCTCTTTCTTTCCTAGCAAAATAGATAATTTTTTTATAAAACCAAATTCACCAATTCTTTTTTAAACAGAAATTGCTTCACCAAAATTTTTAATCGACAATTTTTTTAAAACAAAATACAGCGAAGTTTTTTTTTTTTTTTTTTTTCAACAATAATCAAGCAATTGTAAACAAATTTGAAACAATTTCAACAAATCTCAAACAATCAAGCAAATCTCGCACAATTTGAAGAAAACTAGTAATAAATATATGGATTTGTCCTTTTTTTTATTCATATTTCAAACGATTTCAACGATTATCTTCTTTGTCTTCATCTTCTTTCCAGTAGGTTTTTTTTTTTTTACTAGGTTTGTGAAATCTCAAACAAATCGTTGGTTTTCTTGCTTTAATCTAGAAAGAAAACTAAATCTAGGGAGGTGGGTTAGTTTTTCTGAGAATGGAAAGTTCTAGAGGCAGAAGAGTGGAGAAGGGAGTGGAAAAGAGAGTGTAACAAAGAGAGTTTGGAGGATCAAGATGAATTTCTACTTCTGTATTTCTTGATTCTGTTCATAGCATTAAAAGAAGGAATTGAAGAGAAAATCAAGAGCATAAATAGAACAAGGGAAGATGAGGGATGAGAAATGGAACAAGAGAGCGATCGGTAATGAGAGATGAAAAGAGAGAGAGAGAGAAAGAGAGAGCCAACTCATCAAAATGAATGGAGAGAGAGAGAGAGTTGGGATGATCATCAGTCAAGAACATTCCAGAGTGCACATCTCAGTCGTTGGATTATGCAAAGATCCGACGGTAGAATGATGTCTTGAAATTCAATGAAAGCTTAATTTTTTAATGTAATGAAAAATACAAATCATTAAAATGAAGACAATAAAATTGTAAATGAAGACAATTTTATTAAAATAAAAAAGACATTAAATGGTGGGGTTTATATATTTTTTCAATTTTTTTTATATTTGTCCAATTGGGTTGAATGTAAATATATTTTTTTTTTGAAAAAGTTTTAAAAAAGTCATAAAAAATAAAAAAATAAATAAAAAATAAACAATAGAAAAATCACTCATACACTTATATCTAAACATCACCTATAAAATTGGAGAGAAAGTTGGTTAAGATTTGTGAAAATGGTATGTGACTATTAGAATACCATTACTATAATTTGATAATCTACAGTACCAAATTGTCAAATTATACCAATGACAATGCTATTATAGCATTTGCCATTAAAAATACTCTTATACGTCTTTTTATAGCTTTGGCACGTGTCAAATTTGACACATTTGACCGCTGCTATATTATAACTTTGGCAGTTTTAATGGCAAATCATTGACGATGCTCTTATCAAATAATTTTTTATTTTTTAACTTGTCTTTTTATATAAAATTAAAAATTACATATAAAAATAATTTTCAAATGAGCCCTCAATCAAAGGCTGGGTTACCAATCACTTAGCCATCTCGCTAAAAGAAAATTTGGTTGCGTTTAATAGAATTTTAGAATTACGATGTGAAAATAGAATTGTATTTTGAATTTGTGAGTTTTGAAATTATAATTTGGGTGTAGAAAAATTGTTTAGTTATGAGTTTTGAATTGAGTTTAGAATAATTGATGTGATATATGATATTTGATTCAAAAGCTTACAACTCATAACCAAACGCACAACCCAAAATTCTATTCAAAATTCATAAAAAAATTTTAAAAATTCGGAACATATATCTTATTTAATATATAAAAAATAACAGGTGTCAATTGTTAAAAAAAACAATATTTACACTGTTTCGATCAACCGATCGGACATCCGGGAGAACAACCGGGTAAACCAAATTTCAAAATTTAAATCCTACCTGAAACAAGTTTTCAAAAATGTTGTGAAATTAATTTTTAAAAATTATAACTAAACACCATACTCAAATATAAGTATGAAGTCATAATTAGAACTCCACACCATATCCAGTCTTAATTTTTCTTTTATTCTTCCAAATTAGAACATGACCATATAAATGAACACCACCACTACCAAAAGAAAGATATCAGGTCTAAATTTACCGATCCATCTATTAATCTATAATGCTAGATGCATGATCAAGCATGCCAATTTGTGGAGTCAAAAAAAATTTATATTCCTCTCAATTATTAATTAATTGAGTTCGACTTCTCTTAAATTCAAACAGTCGAATTGGACGTGCTTAACAAATATGCACAACAAGGGTAGTTTTTTTTTTTTTTGGGGGTAATCAATGGTTTAAATTTTATTCATCCATTTACAAATCCAATAATATATAAAAAAAAAACTAATCCAATACTTAGGCTCCGTTTGACATGCGAGTGTTTTAGTCTAAAATTTTAAAAATTACTAAAAAAATCAAAAATCCTATAACTTATACAAAAAAATTAAAGATTCCTTTTTTCTTTTTATTTTTTACATATTTTTTCGTAAAAAATCAAAAAGTCATTCCAAACATACTATACCTCGTTTGGGAACACGCTATTTTAGTAACTTTTTAGATTTTTGGTTAAAATATGAGGTAAAAAAAACTAGTATACCTCGTTTGGGAACACGCTATTTTAGTAACTTTTTAGATTTTTAGTTAAAATATGAGGTAAAAAAAACTAGTATACCTCGTTTGGGTCCGTTTGACATGCGAGTGTTTTAGTTTAAAAATTTAAAAATTACTAAAAAAATCAAAAAGCCTATAACTTATACAAAAAAATTAAAGATTCCCTTTTTCTTTTTATTTTTTACATATTTTTTTGTAAAAAATCAAAAAGTCATTCCAAACATACTATACCTCGTTTGGGAACACGCTATTTTAGTAACTTTTTAGATTTTTGGTTAAAATATGAGGTAAAAAAAACTAGTATACCTCGTTTGGGAACACGCTATTTTAGTAACTTTTTAGATTTTTAGTTAAAATATGAGGTAAAAAAAACTAGTATATTTGGAATGACTTTTTAATTTTTTACGAAAAGATGTGCAAAAAGTAGAGAAAAAATAAAATTTTTGACTTTTTGATATAGATTATAACTTTTTTGATTTTTGTAATAATGTTTTGGATTTTAGGCTAAAACACTTGCGTAAAAAATTAAAAAAATTACTAAAATAGTTTGTTCCCAAATAAGGCCTTAATAAGTTAATAAATAGACAAAACCTAAAGCATAAATATACAACAAAAAAAAGGATAAATTACAAATACACCCCCTAAGATTTGATTAAAATACGAATCGTTTTCTGTGGTTTTAGAAATTACATTTCACCCCTTGAAGTTTCTAATTTCATAACAAATCGCCCATTTTATTAATAAATCATCAAGTCAATTAACAGTTTTTAATGATATTAGAAATATGTTTCAATTAATAATTTAGGTAATTTTATTATTGTATAGGAGAACAATTATAAATTTTATTTTTTTAGTTAACTCTGTTAAATGAAAAACACTAACAATGAGGTATTTGTAATTTTTCAAACCACAGGGGACAATATATACTTTAAGCAAACCTCAAGAGGTGTATTTATGACATAAAATAGTTTGTTGGGGGTATATCTCAGTATGAGACCCAATTGATTTGTTAAAAGAATTTTAATTTGGTTTGGTTTGGATATAATATATTTTTAATATATTATATCTACCCAATAGATATTTAATAATTTATTTGATAATAGTTAGGAATTGAATAAAAATCCTAAAATCAACAATGAGTTGTGCTACGTAGCTCGAAAAGGAGGGCGCCCGAATCCCCCGAATTCAAAATGATGTCGTTTCGTCGTTTTGAAATTTTTTGTTTTTTGTTCAATCAGGAAAGAAGAACAAGAAGAAGAAAGAAGAAAAAAGAAAGAAGAAAGAAGAAGAAGAAGAAGAAGAAGAAGAGGCGGAGGTGGGGGGAGAAGAAGAAGAAGAAGAAGAAGAAGAAGAAGAAGAAGAAGAAGAAGAAGAAGAAGAAGAAGAAGAAGAAGAAGAAGAAGAAGAAGAAGAAGAAGAAGAAGAAGAAGAAGAAGAAGAAGAAGAAGAAGAAGAAGAAGAAGAAGAAGAAGAAGAAGAAGAAGAAGAAGAAGAAGAAGAAGAAGAAGAAGAAGAAGAAGAAGAAGAAGAAGAAGAAGAAGAAGAAGAAGAAGAAGAAGAAGAAGAAGAAGAAGAAGAAGAAGAAGAAGAAGAAGAAGAAGAAGAAGAAGAAGAAGAAGAAGAAAAATCATTTTCCATCAAGAATATATAAATATTGTTTATGTGTTCCGAGAGTGCCGCAACTATAACATTGTTGACTTTCGGTGGTGTGAGATTGGAAAATCAATTCGTGAAGCTTCAATAGTCGGTAAAGGAAAAACTAGTTCTTTGTTTTTTTGAAGATTTGATTGTCCATTCAATCTGTGGGGTTCTTGTGCTTGAGTGAGAATTTTATCAGTTTCAAAGGATTGTTTGCGTCATAAATTTGATACAGTTTAATTGTTTTCTTTAACTTTATTTTGAAAACTTTTGTTCATTTATTTGGTGAGGTCTTTCCTCTAAATTATTTGTGATTATTTGAAATTCACCTAAGAGTGATTTGCGATCGTTTGTAATCATTTGGAAACTTTTTGGTTAATAGTGGAATCGGATTTCGATCCCGTGAACGTACCTCACATTGAGAGAACTACGTAAAATTCTTGTGTTGCTATTGATTTAATTTTTCCGCATTAATTTTTAATCCTATTGATTTATTGATTTATGAAAAATCATATATTTTTCCTAACAATACTTTCATAACACCAATTTGTAGTACCTATTTACTACTGGGTCATAAAGCCGAATTCACAAGGCCTCCAGTTTTTAAAACTCCTTGGGATGTGTCTTTGTTATTTTTACTTCAAATTAGTGCAATGTCTTGAATTTTCGACATTTTTCATCGATGGATTTTGGCCAAGAAAGCAAGAAAGACCTCAGCTACTTCACAAACCTACCATGTGCATCAGAAATGCTTCAAATTTTCAATGTAGATCTTGATCTGCCGGGAAGTTTTGATGAAGCTATCCAAGGCTGCATTGGAGTCTTCCATGCGGCTCATCCGGTTGATTACGAGGAGAAAGAGCCTGAAGAAGTCAAGATCCAAAGAGCAATCAATGGGACCCTTTGCATTTGTCTATTTCTCTCATGACTCCAATATTGCAATTTATAATAACACAACAAATTACATCTTTGGACTGCCTCAGCAGCCATTGATGAATATTCAAATGCCTATTTGCTATAAACATGCTTAATCCAAATAGAATTTTCAAAAAATGTGTACATAGTTTACAACATTATAAAACTTGCGGGCATTTCAAGTTCAGATCTTAACTTATTGTTGTTCCTTCATTCGCTTACATGTATACATAGATGTCATGATCCCGTCCCTTCAACTATTATTCCATTCACTAAAAAGGTGGTTTGTAGCAAAAACAACGCAAAAAGGAAACATTAACTGTCCCTGAAGCAAGGTTCTAAATCGCGGTATCGGGTAACGTAACGGTATCGATCGCGGAGTATCGGTATCGGTAGTATCGATCGGTACGTATCGGGAATCGGGTGTCGCGGTGGTGAAATTTTAAAAATCATTTTAAAGGTTTTTCAACTTTTTCTTTCCCGTACCGGTCCGAACCGGTGAGTATCGGCCCGTCGCGGCTTGTGTAACGGCTTGTGTAACGCTTACAGGTCGATACGTACCGGGACTCGGCCGATACTCCTGCGATTTTTAATCTCAGTGGTATATCGGCCTGTATCCGTCGCGGCACCCCATTTTTCCGATACGTATCGGCCGATACGTAGCTTACAGGTCGATACGTAGCGTATCGGCCGATATTTAGAACTATGCCCTGAAGCCAAAAGTAGCTAGAGTAAGATCGACTAAGTACCAGCATTGCCTAGACAAAACCCTTCTCTTTGCAACATTGAATTGCTCCTTCGTACATTTCTTTAAGGCTGTACTTATACTTAAACCCAATATCCAACAACTTCTTTGAGGAGAGATTACTATGTGAGGTACATTCAATTTCTTTGAAGGAACTACAAAAATACATGGGGCAAAGACTGAGATATGTTTTCCAACAAAGGAAAATAACAAGAGAAATTGGGAAAAGTAAATAAGATTAGAACTCACTCCGGTGTTGGTATTGGGCATTCTGGATATTTGTCAGATAGAAATTCAAACATCTTATCGATTGTTAAGTCAACTGCCAAACACAAATACCTCCCTTTTGCATCAGGGTATTCAAAAAGGAAGATATGTGCATTGCCCACATCATCTATGTGCACCATTTGTAATTTAGCATGAGAACTATATTTATCTTTCTTGTCTGCATACAATCAAAACCAAAAAAATAAAAAATAAAAAATAAAAAAAAAGGATAAAAAATTATGAGGAATAAATTCAACATGACTTCAAACTATTTTACAATTAATCATTCTAGGAACACATAAATTAGTCATAGAATCAAACGCGAAATCTATATGAAGATTTTTAGAAGATCTTTTAGAAGTGAGTCTATTAACAAATTCTTTAAAATCGTATCCATTCGTGTGCATTTTGTGTTCGATTATGTGTTTGATTTCTGTACTCGTAGCAGAACTGTTTTACAATACTTGAATCAGATAACTTCGATAATCTAAAATAGTTCTAGCAAAATTCAAGCAAAGGAAGTTCATGCGAAACAAAACATACCGTGCATCATAACCATTGCAGCGTCTACTGAACTAGGCACATGAGGACAGATGAAGGGTCCATTGATTACGGTAGGAAATCAATTGGGTGAGCAACATGGAAGACTCCAATGCAGCCTTGGATAGCTTCATCAAAACTTTCAGGTAGGGCAAGATCTGCATTAAAAATTTGAAGCTTTTCTTATGCACCGGGCAGGTCTGTGAGGTAGCTAAGGTCTTTCTTGCTGTCTGATGAGGAAACCATAGATGAAAAATATCAAAATTTCATGAATTTGTACTCGATACACAATTTGGTGAAAATAACAAAGATACATCTATAAGCACTGTTAAATCTGTTTTGTAGGAGTGAAAACTTGTAAATGGGTACTACAACTGATAAATTCTAGAAGAAACGTATAATAAAACTCAACATGACCGAGCAAGCCAAACACCTTACAAAAAAACACTAGCAAGCCCGAGAGGCAAGGCCAGAAGACAAAATAAACACTCCAATTCGAGAGCATCAGTTCCACAACAACGCACAAGAGCTAAAGACTTAACCTCACCTACTTGTTCATTCTTTTTGTTCTTAATGATAATTTATAACCATTATTCAAGCTTTGCTCGATTTTCATCAAGTTCTTGAACCTTAAACATCAGTGCACACATACGGCCTGAAGTGTTTACTGTTTAAGGGAAACTGGTTCATATCTTTTTTGTTTCATGCTATATAAGTTGGTTCTTCTAGACGAGGGTATAATTTGTAAAGTAATATGAAAACCTTCAAGGAAGGCCTTGTAATTGCAATTGTAAATAACCATATAATTTACATGTTATGAAAGGAAAATAGTTAAGTATTTCAACATACATTCTCAAATTAAATATGTATACAGTTTAATATTTCTTTATCTTAACATAACATAAAGGAGGTCACTTCTTGTTCATACCTTTTAGCACAACCATTCTCAATAGAAATTCACGTGTATATATACAGATAGATAGATAACGTTATACAAATAGAATTTGTATACAAAAAGTTTATATAGAATGATATATCACCCATCTATATCTCTTCATTGGAAAATTATAAATATATATAAATATTTCATTGTTACATCATTTTATATGACTTCACTATATAGGGGTGAGGACCTTCACATCCTCTACTAGACATGGCTACTGTGATGCACTATAGGCCACCTTAGTCTCTTTTTTTCCTCTTCTTTTCATTTACCTTGAATAATAAATAAATAAATCTACTTAGCTATGAAAGTATGATTTGAGTGATTGATTTAGAGAAGATAGGGTAGAAGATCCTGTTTTGACCCATTCTACCAAATTACTGCCAATTAAAGAATGGAAAGTTTGAATATACTATCAAAAAGGGTAAATTACACTTACCTTCTTAGAGGTTTCTGAAAAATATAAGGATCTCCTCTATGATTTTAATAATTACAGAAATTTCTTTTACTTTAACTGACATTATCAAGATTCCCCCAATCTGTGACTACTGTTACAAAACCTAACAAAAAGTGCTGATGTCACTCATTATAAATTATGAAATGCCAAAAACACCCTCACTGCTTTCTAATTCATCCATCTTCTTCTACAGCCTCACTGCCTTCAAATTCATCTTCTACTCGTGTCATCACCAGTATCAAACCATTCACCATTGCAGCACCTCCGACAAAACCAGAAATATACATAAAGGTATATAAATGTAAAATATTTATGCATACATATGTATATATAACAAACATATGTATATATATTTTGATTCAATTCTCTTTTTTTTATTCAATCAAACATATATATATTACATAAATGTAAGATGTGACTAACCAAACCCATCACAAACCACATTCACACCTTAGACCCACAAATCTGTTAAATAAAACTCACCGCCAAAGCCTTAAATCCACTAAATCTACTAAACCCACTACCGTTGCCTCAACCCATTTGCGTTTGATTTCAAAAATCAATTCTACAAAGAGAGATGAGGTTTACTGCAAAGGTCAAAAAAATTGAGTAAAAAATCTTTTGTTGTAGCCATGAGAAATGGAAGAGGATGAAAAAAAAAAAAAAAAAGAAGAGAATAAAATTTAGAAAGATGAAATCTAATTTACAAAGGGTTATGGGTCTTGAGAGAAGAAAGAGAAAAACATGTTGTAGTAGATGGAAGACGAGGAACTAACTCTGGCCCATAACTCATTATCAAGAAAAATAATCAATTTTGTTCTATTTGGTTGCCTAGAAAATGCAAGAAAATAAACAATAAATAAAAATCCATTCCAGATCAACACCTAACTAATACAAATAAAATTTTTTAACATTCTTAAACCAAAATAACAAAATACTAGACTTGATAACATTTTCTCTTTAAACATTTTCCAAATCCACTAAATCTACTAAGCCCACTACCGTTGCCTCAACCCATTTGCGTTTGATTTCAAAAATCAATTCTACAAAGAGAGATGAGGTCTACTGCAAAGGTCAAAAAAATTGAGTAAAAAATCTTTTGTTGTAGCCATGAGAAATAGAAGATGATGAAAAAAAAGGAAAATAAAAGAAAAGAAATAAAAAAGAGAATAAAATTTTAGAAAGATGAAATCTAATTTACAAAGGGTTATGGGTCTTGAGAGAAGAAAGAGAAAAACATGTTGTAGTAGATGGAAGACGAGGAACTAACTCTGGCCCATAACTCATTATCAAGAAAAATAATCGTAGATGGAAGACGAGGAACTAACTCTGGCCCATAACTCATTATCAAGAAAAATAATCAATTTTGTTCTATTTGGTTGCCTAGAAAATGCAAGAAAATAAACAATAAATAAAAATCCATTCCAGATCAACACCTAACTAATACAAATAAAATTTTTTAACATTCTTAAACCAAAATAACAAAATACTAGACTTGATAACATTTTCTCTTTAAACATTTTCCCAACAACCCACATACACAAATATATATATATATCTCTATGAAGCACGGATACTCTGAAATGGCACCCGTACGCGTATCGGATACGGATACACGTCCGATACAGCAGGATACGTATCCGATACGGCAAATAAATATCCTGTTTTTTTTTTTGAATTTCTGATACGTTTAGGATACGCGAGGATACTTTAGGATATGCTCTGGATACTTTCAGGATACGGCAGAGCCAAAAAATAATTTAAAAAACTTGTAACAGGGGTCAAATTAGAAAATAAGAAAAGTTATGTAAAATAAAAAAAAAAAAAAAAAAAACCAAGCCCTAATTCATCATCTCACGCATAGCAGCAAGCAACAAAAGAGGAGGAGGAGGAGGAGTGTGCCCCAAAGTGACTCCTCGTCATCGATCGATCATCATCATCACGAACAGCAGCGTCGTTGGCTTGTCATCGTCGATCGATTAGGTTTGTCCCCCTCTCTCTCGCCCTTTCGCTCGATCTCTCTCTCTCTCTCTCTCTCTCTCTCTCTCTCTCTCACGCTCGTCTCGTCTTGCTCTTCTTGCTTTCTTTTCTTTTTCTTTTTTTTTTGAAATGGCTCTGATCTGATCTGATCTGCTATTTTTATAATACATTTATATATATATATATATATTTTAAATATAATCTTTATTCTTTAAGTTCTGTAAAATGAAATCAATATTAAATTTGAAATTGTAAGGGAAATTTTTATGTATGCTACATTACTAAAAATTATTTAAGTTTTATTTTTATGTGTGCCATATTACTAAAAATTGTAAAAATAATATTTTTTAGGAACGTATCCCCGCCGTATCCATATCCTAGTTTTTCAAGTTTTGTTGTATTGCCGTATCCGTATCGTATCGTACCCGTATCTCGTATCCGTGCTTCCTAGATATTATAGACACCCCATTTTTGACCGACTTTGAGACTCAGATGTCACCAGTTGAGCGCTTGGTGATATTGCATATTGTGCTCGTTCAGAAGTTTCAGAGTCTCGGCTGCGAGCCTTGCCTCCGGACTTCCGAACCCTTTCATGCTTTGCCTTGGTTTGCGAACCAGGCTCGGTTTTCTCTGTTTTCTCTTTGTGAAGGGAGGGAGAGGTCTCGTAGATCATCTCTCAGTGGCCGTAGGCTACGTTTCGTGGTCGTAGGCCATTTTTGCCCGTTTGGAGTCCGGTTTTCGATTTTTCAGAATTGTTGGCTGTGTGCCTCGGTTCGGGACCGCTTAACCACCTCCATTTGCTCCGGTTTTTGGCATACTTCTTATTTGCTCCCTTTTGAGGGACACTGTGGTCTGAGAGACCGACGTCGTGGTCGAACACCACTCCCGGTGCTTAACAGCCCGTTTTCGGGGCCCTAAACTGCGTGTTTCGGCCCCCGAACCTTCATTCTGCATTGGTTTTGGTTCATTTTTGGCAGGGACCTCTGTTTCATTGGTAGGAAGGCCGTAGAAGGGTGGGAGGCCAGTAATTGTTCTGTCAGCCAACTTTATCCCTTCATCGCCCTCCGTCGCCCGATTTTCTTCACTTTAAAGCCAATGTTGACCACCCTTGGACCATTTTCTTGAACTTTTAACCACATATTTGTGATGTACACACCTGGGAGGCCACCAATATTTGGTGGCCGGCCAGTAATTGTTGTTGACCCTTTTGAACCCCTTTGAAAAAGGGGTTGTTCTCTCTCCTGGTTCACTTTTTCCAGTGTTCAACCACAGGGTTGTGTTGTGCACACATCAGAGGCCCTCTTTCTGTGGTGGCCGGCCATTAATCACACTTGAACCTTTTGACCCTTGGCCGGCCGGCCATGGGAAGTAGCCGGCCGGCCACCTGCAACCTAGATAAGCAGCCGGCCATGATCCTTACATCATCTATAGTGCAGCAGTGCATTCATTTTCCTCCCCAGATTCTATATCCGGGGGGTTGCTTTTTGGAGGGAAACTTGGCATGTTTTCCCTCCATTTTCCCCCCCCATTCTTGCCTATATATCAGAGGCTCCAGCTCTGATATTTGGGTTGGAACATTTGGCCTCAAACCCTTGCCTTGTCTCTCTCTTTTTCCATACTTCCAAGCTCCAATCCTTCAAACCTTACACCATTTTACACTACACCATCTAGCATCACCCTTCCATCCTTCATTCCAGCAGCTGGAGGTTATTCTTCAAGGCCTAAGAGTGCTGTAACTCAAGCCAAAAAGGTGCCAAAGTCAAGTCTTCAAGGGTAAGCTCCATTTCCCCCATTTTTGGTCCATATTTTGTTCAATACATAAGCCATTCTTGCTTGCTATTTTGGGCTCCAACCCTAACTAAAGTTAAGCTTATTTTGACGAAAACAGAAAGAACTGAGAGTTCTAAAGTACCTCCGATGTGCGCACCGTGTCAAAATACTGTCGCAGGTAGAGGAGAGACTCCCGAGGTCTTGGCCGGTGCCGGCCCTCAAACACAAGTGAGTACGGGGTTATGAGAAGCCCCGCTACCATCATCTCCGGGGCCAATGTCGGGAAATATGCATAGACCCACAACTGTAGAAAACAAAGCAGAATGTGAAATGCTGAGGGTAAAATGCACGATACAGAGTATAAAGTGCGCCGTGTGTGCGATGTGCAAGTAATGAGGAGTAGAAATGCAAATCAAGAGGGCAGAAAGTACCTCCCAGGCTCTCCAGTAGCCGCCAAGTAAGTCCCCCCGTCCGCAGGAAGTCGCGCTCATATAGCAATAAAGGGTAGCCAAGCCGGCACCACCCCAGTCATACCGCCTGACCTGTGACAGGTCCACCAAGGCACTCAGCAGATAGAGCCCAATAGTGTTCCCTCTATCAGCAAACAGAGTGGTCCCGAAGAGGAACATCAAGAATCCGCGGGCATACTGTGCCGCCTCCTCAGGAGTCTTGGGCTCCATCTCCACCCGCCGAAAATGGGAAGAGAACCAGTATATCGGACTCTCCCCGAAGCTCTGTCAACAGGCGGGCGAGTCCCCAACAGGTATATCCAAGCGGCCTCCTACTCGTCCATGTCATCTTCATATGGGATCGCCCAGCCTCCCACATCAAGGCCGATCAATACAACGAAGTCGAAAGGGGTCATAGTCATGTCCCCAGTGGCAGAGAAATGGAAAGAGTTGGTGGTGTCCTACCATCTCTCCACCAGGGCGGCCATCAGCGTCCTTCTAGCAGGACAACGAGATAGCCCAGCACAGAAGGGCCCGAACCCCGCTAAGTCAACCAAATCCCGAACGGCCTCCGGAAGCTCGGCATACCAGTCTCTAGCCGCTGTAGAGCCATACCCTCGCACGTTGCGAGAAGTCACCTGCATTCAGAATGAACACATGTTTCAGCATAAAATGAATAAGCTGCGTGTAATTGAAATGAATAAGCTGCGTGCAAATGAAATGAATAAGCTGCGTGCAAATGAAATGAATAGGCTGCGTGCAAAGTAAAGTAAGTGTGTGTCGTGCGTTCACCATCAAGTTGAGCTGTGTGTTCAGAGAATTAATGTTCTGGGCTGTGTGTTCAGAATATCAATCTGGGCTGTGTGTTCAGAATATCAATCTGGGCTGTGTGTTCAGAAAATCAATTTGGGCTGTGTGTTCAGAAAATCAAGTTGAGCTGTGTGTTTAGGGAATTAATGTTTTGGGCTGTGTGTTCAACTCTCAATCAGTGTGGGCTGTGTGTTCACCTTCAATCTGGGCTGTGTGTTCAGAAAATCAATCTGGGCTGTGTTCAGAAAATCAATTTGAGCTGTGTGTTCAGAAAATCAGTCTGGGCTGTGTGTTCAGAAAATCAATCTGGGCTGTGTGTTCAGAATATCAGTGTGGGCTGTGTGTTCACTTTCAGTCTGGGCTGTGTGTTCAGAAAATCAATTTGAGCTGTGTGTTCAGAATATCAGTGTGGGCTGTGTGTTCACCTTCAATCTGGGCTGTGTGTTCAGAATATCAATCTGGGCTGTGTGTTCAGAAAATCAATTTGAGCTGTGTGTTCAGAAAATCAATCTGGGCTGTGTGTTTAGAAAATCAATCTGGGCTGTGTGTTCAGAAAATCAGTTTGGGCTGTGTGTTCAGAATATCAATTTGAGCTGTATGTTCATCTTCAATCTGGGCTGTGTGTTCAGAAAATCAATTTGAGCTGTGTGTTCAGAAAATTAGTCTGGGCTGTGTGTTCAGAAAATCAGTCTGGGCTGTGTATTCAGAAAATCAATTTGAGCTGTGTGTTTAGAAAATCAGTGTAGGCTGCGTGTTCACCTTCAATTTGGGCTGTGTGTTAAAAAAATCAGTGTTTGGGCTGCGTGTTCAATTCTCAATCAGTGTGTGCTGCGTGTTCATCGTCAATTTGGGCTGTGTGTCCTTAAAGAATCAGTGTGTTGGGCTGCGTGTTCAACTCTCAACCGATGTGTGCCGTGTGTTCACAATCAATTTATGGGCTAAGTGCTCAGGAATTCTAGTGATAAGACCGTGTGTTCGAAACACGAGCAGAATGCAAGAAAAATTCGTAATACGTTACAGAAAAGGTAGGAATGAAGTAAATACCTCTCGTGCCTCATGGGAGAGATGATACTCAGGCTCCTGCAGGAGGAGATCCCCGGGTGCTTGCCCGTCGAACTCGGTGAAATGATGAAAAACAGCCCGCGGAAGAACGTGTACTGGTGGATCATATCTCTTGGGGATAAATGGGCGAACCCTCGGAGGCAGAGACATGATGTCAGGATCGCCTCCGGCGCCTGGAGAACCTCCATCGTGGGGAAATTGACCCGCCATTTCAACAAATCTGCAAAAGGGGCAAAAATGAGCAAAAATTGGAAAAAGTCAACAAAAGTCAACCCTCGAAAAGTGAAAAAGTCAACAAAAGTCAACTCCCGAGAATATCTTCTAAATATTGAGACAAACTCACCTCAAGTGGCGAAAATGAGAAAAGAAGCCCCGAAACTAAAATTTAATCGGTTCAAAGTGCTTGAAACTAAAAGATTTCGCGGAAACAACTTGCGTGGGACGTTGGAAAACGTGTATAGGGCACAGATCTGAGGAGAAAATGGTTTGGGAAGGTAGAGAGGAGGATTTCGGAGCTGCAAAAGTGAGCTCAAAGTGTTTGGGTGGATGTATTTAAAGAAAAGAGGTTAAAAGGACAAAATTACCCCCGGATTAGGCAAAGTGGCCGGCCGGCCATTTTTTCTGGCAGGCCGGCCATTTACTTTTCAAGAACTAGCCGGCCACCTCTCTTTCCCAATAAAACTGGCCGGCCATGTTCCCCACATGCCCTCCAAGGTCCCTGCAAATTTTGAGGAGGATTGGAGTCCCCAAGACCTGAAAAAATACAAGAGAAGTGCACTTTCTGGCCCGAAATCGCCCCGCCGGAACTTCAGCTTCAACTTCCGATACATGTCTCATCGTTTACTCATCGAAGGTGAAGTATATCCTTTTGAACATGTTGTAACCTCTCCGGGAGGTGGACCGGAGGCTGCGATCGAGTCACCCTCACCGAAACGCGCGTTTCTTCCCGCATTGCGATGCACTTTTCTATCAACACAGTGATTGCCTGCTGTTGATATCACATTGAACAGTATGTTGTTAGATATGTTGTGCTTGTTGAGTTTCTTTATTTTGCAGGCACGATATTGTATGTACGGTTCATTTGAGGCTGGTGTGACCAGACGAATCGCGCAGGTATCGTATCTTCTCCGTGTGAGACGCGACGAGAATTGAA
>NW_021025491.1:1650831-1673874 GCF_004153795.1 Camellia sinensis | reverse complement strand
GCATTGAGTCAGGGTTTCCTAAATTTTCCCAAAATAAAATATTTAGGTGGCGACTCTGTATCTGGCGAAGCAGTCCATGTTTGGCACTTCTTTCAAAAATCTGTTTTCTCAAAAACGATTTGCCAGATTTGGACTCTTTGGTTCAAATTTAGAAACGTGACAAATTTGAGAGTCCTGAGCTGTAGTGACCCCAAATGAACGGAACGGGATTTCCCTCCCGGGGCGTTCGGGGACGTCTACAACCGGGCGGCTTGAACTTGATCGTTAGTGGGTAGCTGAGGTGCGAGAAGATCATCCCCCTTCTCTCCTCCTCTCCTTCTCCTCTTCTTCTCCCGATCACGACCCAAATCACAACCAACCGCAGCAAACTAGATTGTGATCTAATGTTGCTGCCATCACCGCTTACTACCACTCTCAAAACCATAGATCTAGGTTAGGATTTCAGAAGAATAAGAAGAAGAAAAAGAGGAAGATGAGAGGAAAAGCGGACGGCGAACGGCGAAGGAAAAGAAGAAGAATAAAATGAGGAAGAGGAAAGACGGAGGTGGCGAACGGAAGACGACAGACGGCGGAAAGGAGTAGAGAAAGGAGATGCCCCAAAAGCGTTAGCGAGAAGCGGCTTCTCTCTTTCGTGTTTAATCTGATGGGAGAGAACAAAAGAAAAAAGTCAAATACGGATACGGTGGAGAAAGGGTTAACAATCAAAGGGTATTTTCATCTTTTCGTACTCAAATAAAGAGTGGTGCTATTAGCACCCTATGAATTATTTTGGACTCCTCATTTCTTTGGGCCCCGACTTAGAAATTTTGAAACCCTCAAAATTTCTCCCCCCTCCCAAAAAATAATACCAAAATTATCCTCGTGAAAACATTTCATCCATTGAATGTACATCCCACACTGTAAAAAAGCCCATCTTCTAGCAAACCTTAACAAAACCCACCAAAAAAGAAGAGCCAATGTGACTACTGTCTCTGTTGCCTCATCTACCATTGTCATAGTTGGTATGCTTTCTCTCTCTCTCTCTCTCTCTCTCTCTCTCTATATATATATATACATACACATAATTTCTTAGTTTTCTCATAATAATTTCTTCTCTTGCAGGAAAAAAATTATAATAATTGGTTTGGTTTGGTTGGTTTTGTTGGTAGATATTATAAAATTGTGAGTTTAACAGAGAACTGCGCAACAATATTATCAAAGCTATGCGAATAACTTTTGAATCTGATAAGGGATTTGGATTACTTTCGATAACTTCTGCAAGTGTTAAAAATTTTGACCATTCAATGTGTTAGGAAATTTTCATGCTCAGACCTGCATTCCTGAACATTAGTTCATCGTTCAGGAATAAGTAATGTCCGGACCTGTATTCCCAAACTTGAAAAAATGAAAACTTTTGCAAGCATAAACAATTTTGACCGTTCAATGTATTAACAAAATTTCCATGTTCGGACCTGCATTCTCGAACAAATAATAAATGTTCAGTTTCTGGTTCCTGAACAAATAAACAATGTTCGGGCATGTGTTCCCGAATTTCGATCATATGTTTGAGAGTTCAGTACCGGAAAAATGACGAACATATTTTATTATTTTTGTGATTTTTTTTGAAAAACTTACTCTTACAAGGCCAATCTTCTCTAAACTAAGAACAACATCAAAGTTATGAAACTCCTCTAAGGTTTTATTGTTGTACTCCTCTCGTCTTATGGAGTTGTAGTTATTAGAAAAACTTCTACTCATTGTCATTGTCAGAGAAGTGTAGGTAGTCAAATAGTTGTCACTGTTACCGCCGGAATATTGCCACCAAAGGGTTTTTAAGATTTTGAGGATGTGTAGGTTTTGAAGGTGGGTAGGTGTTGAAGGTGAGATTTGGAAAAGATGGATGAGAGGTGATGGAGGTAGGTGCTCTCATAAACCCTAATTCATGATGTAGTAGGTGTGTAGGTTTAATTATGAGATGGAATGTCCCAAAATTAATAATATAATTTTTAGTAATTTTATTTGAGGTTATTATTGTAATAAAAAAAATTAAAAATTGAGGGGTTTAAAATAATGTATGGGGTGCTAAGAGCAGCACTTCAAATAAAAGGGTAATATGGTCATTATGTATAGTAAAGTAACGTCGTTTGTGCAAAATTGGCGGATTGAGAGAATTTTGATATTGTCAGTTAAAGTAAGGAAAGTTTCTGTAGTTATTGAAACCATAAGGAAAATCCTTATATTTGTCAGAAATTTGAAGAAAGGTAAGTATTATTTACCCTATTAAAAATTAGATATTCTGAACGAAAAATAGTTTATTACTTTAACCTAACCATTCTCAAATTAAATATATGTATGGTACTTGTTTTATAAGGAATACGGTAAATTACACTAACACCCTCTCTATTTTCTTAAAATACCACTGGTACCCCCCTTGATCTCTATAATACCACTCCCACCCCCTGTCAAATGGTATCACTTGCAAAAAGCGTGAACTTACTATAATGCCCATTACTAATATATTTAGTTTAATTTACTTAAATGAATAGAAAGTGAAAGGACCGTGATACCCTTATTTGTACTTTCTACCCTTTTATGTAGTTAATGACTCACCAAATAGATAAATTAGATCTTTTGAAGTGTTTCATCTCTATAATCATCATCTTCTTTTTTTTTCATTGTCTAATACTCTTTTTTAGGACTGAAAGATTGACACATGTTGTAGAGTTGATTTTGTTCATAGTAATTGAGTGACTGCTTTAAATAATAAAATAGAAACATAATATATAATAAATAATGTTCAATTATGTATTTTTTTTGAATTGATTCTTGAATATCAGTTGACATTTGATAATACTCAATTTCACCTACAAACATTATGATTTCATGTCCATATATATACATAAAATTATATTATGGGTAATGCTATGATATATATAATTATATGTCTATAGCTATACAAACATATGTGCTATATTCTTGATTCAGAAATATAATGCGATGTATTCAGTTACATGTGTATATATAATTCTAATGTTATTATGTTCAATTATATAGTTTTTGAGCTATGCTCCAGACCCCCAACACCCCAGCACAAATTAATTGGGGCTTGTGGGGGTCAAAAATTGTGGGGGTCTCAAGTATTTTCCATAGTTTTTATTGATAATACTATGTCACCATCAAGATAATGAGTATACTCATCTATTTTCTTGTTTCAGAACTATAATACACCTCACTTAAGTAGATTATTATTATTATTATTATTATTATTAACACCGTCATGGCTAAATCAGCCATTTTATCAATATTTTTTGCTGGATAAAATTACTCAAAAAAATCTATTAGTTTAAAAATTAGGATTTTTCCGGAATTATTTTGTGGCTGTAAAAATTAGAGTTTTTCTTTGTGATATGCTTTTGTCTAGTTGAAAATATTAGGATTTGTTGTGATTGTAATTTGCATGCTTTTGTCTAGTTATAAAAATTTCATGTTTGGTTTGATTTTCAAAAACTTATTTCAAATTTTTTTTTTTAAAACCTAAAAATCAATTTGGTGAAAGAACTAAAAAAATTAAAATAAAAAAAACTTAGCAATTTTATATAATTTTATTTTTTGGGAGGCTATTTCTGGACCATTATTATATCCATAAAATACAAAAACCCCAAAAGTTAGTACAAAAAGTGTGATTATTGGTCCACTTCTTTAGATCCCACAATGGCCCAAACTAGAATATTATTTGCCAGCAATACTTGTGCTTTAATATACAAACATGCAAGAATCAATCAGAGTCCTTACAGTCACCCCTCAAATAAGAAAATGATCTGATTGAAAAGCCATGAAATTTACAGTCATATATATACAAAACGATGAGTAGGGTTTTGAGAGAGGCAAAGAGACATATTATTTACCTGCGTGGTTAGAAGATCTAATTGTAGTTCAACCCTGTAACCATTTTCAAGTAGCTTCTTGATCAACCATGATGCTACATACCCTGTTCCACCTGTTACACAAACACTACCCTTTTCCTCCCCCTCCATCTCTCTCTCTCTAAAATGATACTTTATTTACAAAAATGATCCGTAGCTCGAATGCGTAGAGCTCGAATGGCTCGAATGGTACAGAAAATATTATCTTACCGGTAAGAGAATAAAAAAAAAAAAATCCTAAAACGACGTCGTTTTGGGATTTCGAGTCATTCGAGCCTTTGATATTTCGAGCTACGTAGCAGAGTTGCTTTATTTATGTATTACTTTATTTGAGAGATAGTACTCCGTTTTGGATATTCTATGTGGGTGTTTGAGAAATGAGTTTTTTTGTAAATTTTTTTAGTTGTAGGATATTATTGGAGAATTTTTTTTTTTTGTGTTTGGAAAGATAGTTACCTTTTTTTGTGGATAGATGCGATATTTGTGAGAGAAAAAGTGAAATGATTATGAGATTTGATGTGATATTTTATTTGGATTGATTTTTTTTTGATTTTGTTAAATATTTATCTTGTAGTAAAAAAAATCAAAAAAAAAAACTTAAAAACCAAATTGCCAAACACCGCCTATACTCTCACTCTGTATTGTCTGTTTTGACATGATTAAAGTTAACTTTTTAATTTTGTGATTTTTTTTAATTATATATTTTTTATTTTTTTTACATTTTTTTATAAGAAAATCAAAAATAAAATAAAAATTAACCTCCTCCTCAAAATGAACCTTTATTTCCTTTTGTTGGTCGTGGCCCGGTGGGTTTACATCTTGTTAGAAATGATTTTAAGAAAAATAGATTTTTCCTTAACGTTGATTTAATTTTAAAGTGGAATCTATGCGTCAAAGTTAGCGGGTCTAAGTGGTAACGCGTTCTATGTCACATTGTGATTTACATAGTAAATTTGGTTGCTCAAAACTATTATCGGGTGAATGAGAAATTGAAGCCAAAGAGAACTCCATGGAAATGGTATATTAGTGAAGTTTCCTTAAAGGTTTGAACTAAAGGTTTGTCCCACATTGGTTTGGTGGACAAACTTTTGTGGGTTTATAAGGCTTGAGTTTACAACTTGAGGAGGGCCCCAAGGGGCACCCCAAGTTTGTAGAAGGGAGAGGTTATGGACAAAATGGGCTAGACTCATTAGACCCAAAAATAAACACACGCGTGCGCCACCGTTGTTTGTCCTATCGATAGGCTGAGCTTGGGCTTGGGCGCGAGTGTAAGGTTGGGTTGGGCTTGTCTGGCCCAATACTAATTCTTTTTGGGCCAAAAACATTTGAATTTATTTTTATGTTTTGGAAAAATAAAATCTATCTGAACAAATTCAAATCTGTTCAAATTCAAAACCCAAACAGGTCCATATCTGTCCAATTAAATTGAACAAATTCAGTATCTGTTCAAAATTTGCACCCAACAAGTTCCTTACCTGTTCATTCTAAACCGAACAGGTATTTTACCTGTTCAATCAGGTTTGTACCTGTCTAATTCAAACCAAACAGTCACTATTTCATCTATAAATAGATAGGCCTTCATTTGGATTTTTCACTCAATTTTCGTCTTCAAATCTGCTATTGTTCTCTGCATTTTGCTGCATTTAATTTTCTGTGAGAAAGAACGTAAACACAAAGTGTGTTTGTTGTGCAAATAATTTGTAGTACTGTTATTATTCATTATCGATCATTTTATTCTGAGAGATAGTTGTCCAACAAATTCAAGCCTTCAAACATAATCAAACATGGGACAGTTCATAAGTCTATGAAGTCAAGAGGTAAAGACTTGGAATAGACACTTGTCTTGATAGATTCATAAACATGGAACAAAGCACATCTATAATTAATTTATTTTCTATTTTATTTTTTTCCTATTTCAGATTTTGATTTTATTTTTGTAACAAAATCAAAATCTATTTTTATTTATTTAGGGCTGGTTTGGGGTGTCCTAAAAAAGTATACTTTTTGTCTTTTTGGACAAAAAAAGTTGAGAAAAAAATATGGAGGTTTGGGTTAACTTTTTGACTTTTTATGAAAAAATGTGTATTAAAAAATTGTATAAAAAAAGTGTATAAGAGATGATTAGAGAGGGGTGGCCCCAGCCGTACAATCGGCTGGAGTGAATTGGAGTTGGAAATTATTGGCTAATTTTTGTACAAAGCACTGGACGGTTTTGTTTGGCCCGTGGGGGTCATCACGGATCCCATTTTAATAATCTGAACCGTTCAGTGTGTGTAACTCGTTGAACACTATGTACCTATAAAAAATCAGGTTAATCGGATATTGATAGCTATCTGATCAAATTTATTTATTTTTCAATCATTAATTATAACACCATCCATTTGTTGTACATAACTGATTTGATCATATAGTTATCGATATCCGATCAATGTGATTTTTTGCAGACATATAGTACTCAATGATTTTTACACATTGAACGGTTCAGATTATCAAAACGGGACCCGTGATGACCCCCATGAGACAAACAACGGTGTGTGTAAAAACCACACCCAATCATTTCTTTTTTCTCCACTGCCGCACACAGCAGCTGCACACCCATCAATTCGGTGAATAGTGATTTTGAAGAAAATTAATTTTTTAATTTTTTTTTTGATGAATAGTGATATCTTTTTGGATTTTGAAGTAACTTTTTGACTTTTTAGCTTATATAGGATAAGCCAAACCAGCCCTAAGAGTGCACTTTTTGTCTTTTTGGACTAAAAAAGACAAAAAAAATATATGGAGGTTTGGGTTAACTTTTTGACTTTTTATGGAAAAATGTGTATTAAAAAATTGTGTAAGAGATGATAAGAGAGGAGTGGACCCCAGCCGTACAACCGGCTGTGTAATTTGAGTTGGAAATTATTGGCTAATTTTTGTACAAAGCACTGGACGGTTTTGTTTCACCCGTGGGGGTCATCACGGGTCCCATTTTAATAATCTGAACCGTTCAATGTGTGTAACTCGTCGAACACTAAGTACCTATAAAAAATCACGTTAATCGGATATCGATAGCTATCTGATCAGATTTATTTATTTTTCAATCATTAATTATAACACCATCCATTTGTTGTATATAACTGATTTGATCATATAGTTATCGATATCCGATCAATGTGATTGTTTGCAGACATATAGTACTCGACGATTTCTACACATTGAACGGTTCAGATTATCAAAACGGGACCCGTAATGACCCCATGGGACGAACAACGGTGTGTGTGAAAATCACACCGAATCATTTCATTTTTGCTGCATAGCCGCTGCTTTACATCAATTCAAATTGTACTTTTTGGGAAGAAAATTGATTTTAAATTTTTTTTTTTTGGTGAATAGTGATATCTTTTTGGATTTTGGAATAACTTTTTGGCTTTTTGACTTATATAATATAAGCCAAACCAGGCCTAATTTATATTCTGGTTTGATTTTTGTAATCAAACAATTTCTCTTCTTTCCTTTATTTATTTTGTTCTGTTTGTTGTTGAGCACACAAACAGAATTTATTCGTAATACAGTGAAGATTGTCCAACAATCTTAAGACAGATCATTTTTTGGTGTCTTCATTGTATTTATTTTTCTGTGCTTTCACAAAGTGATATTCTGGTTGGAAAATACAAATAGTAGTAATATACTGTTTGACAAATAGTAGTAATATACTTTTTTTTTGACAACTAGTAGTAATATACTGATGTCATTAACAATTTCAAAATATTAATTTGTGTAGTAGTGATACAGAAAATTATTGTGTAATATTTAATTTTTTTGGTTTTAGTAACTAGAAAAGTAAAATTATTTAGTGTTATAATTTATTTTCTAGTTTTAGTAACTAAAAAATTAATTTGTGTTTTGATTTTTTTTTTTCCTGATTTTTGTAATTTGGATTTTGTTATGGTAGACTCAAAACAATAATTTCTCAAGTTCAAAATTTTCAATTAATTGGCAATAGTGGAAAAATTACCACTATTAGAGCATCTCCAACCCTGAACTTCTTTTTTCATCAAATCTGATGAAAAAAGGATGTTTTCCTCAATTTGATACCACTGGCTCCAACGCTTCACTTTTTATCAAATCTGCTCCGGAGATAACCGGTTGGTCGACCGGCCGGTTGACCGGCTGGTTGACCGGTAAGAGGAATTTTTTCTTTTTCAACTGTTTGAACTAATTTTTTTGAACTGCTTGAATCGTTTAGTGGTCGACTGGCTGGTCCACCGATAAGGTGAAAAAAAATATGTATATATATATATATTTTTTTTGGAACTGTTTGAACCATTTGGTGGTCGACTGGTTGGTCAACCGGCCGGTCAACCGGTTGGTCTCCCCAACAGTCATGCACAGTGTTTTGGTGAAATGCGGAGCCTGTCCTTATTTTGGTGAAACGTTTGGTGAAATCTCGATTTAATAACAATTTGGTGAAACCGTTAGAGCGTGAAAAAGTGCTTTTTTCACCAAATTTTAAATTTGATGCCAGGTTTGGTTCAGGGTTGGAGATGGTCTTAGTGAGTCTTTCTAAGTCGCTGCATTAGTGGAAAAATTACCATCGACTTGGAAAGATTTTAAAAATTATTTAAAACATAAATGCAAAGAGATGACCATGGATGAACTTATTGTAAGACTGAGAATTGAGGAAGATAACTAGAAAGCTGAAAAGAGGAATGGTAAAAATCCCATTAAGTCCAAGGCTAATACGGTTGAACACGTCCCCGAACCACATAACAAAAAGAGAAAGTTTGCTGGAGATGGTCCTAAATAAGGCGACAAAAATGGCAATAAGAAGTTCAAAGGAAAATGCTATAACTGTGGCAAGACTGGACATCCTGTTTCTGATTGTCGCCATCCAAAGAAGGATCACGAAAGTATAAGCAAGAAGACTACTAATCAAGCCAATGTGACAGAACTTGATGACATCTCTGACGGAATAAATGACATCAATCTGTCTGCTGTGGTGTCTGAGGCTAATTTGATTGAAAATCCCAAGGAATGGTGGGTTAACACTAGAGTAACTCGACACATTTGCACAGACAAAAAGATGTTCACTACTTGTAATGAGTTTGTAAATGGTGAGCAACTATTCATGGGAAATTCATTTACTTCTGTTACGGCTAAACAAGGAAAAGTAGCCTTGAAGATGAAATTGGGGAAGGAACTGACCCTCAACAACGTGCTGCATGTACTAGACATCTGAAAGAATTTAATTTCTGGTTCTTTGTTTAGTAAGAATGGTTTTGGGCTTGTTTTTTAATATGATAAATTTGTATTAACAAAGAGTGGTATGTATGTTGGTAAGGGATACATGAGCGATGGTCTTTTTAAGTTAAATGTAATGACGGTTGTACCAAAACTTGCTATTAATAAGAATAACACATCTTTTGCTTATATTCTTGAGTCAAATTTATGGTATGGTAGATTAAGACATGTAAATTTTGATACTTTGCGTAGACTAATTGATTTGGATTATATACCAAAGTTTGAAATTAATCCTAATCACAAATGTAAGATTTGTGTAGAAGTGAAACTAATTAAGGTTCCATTTAAATCGGTTGAAAGAAAAACCAAACCTCTAGAATTAATTCATACTGATGTATGTGATCTTAAATTTGTTCAAACTAGAGGAGGCAAAAAGTATTTCATAACATTTATCGATGATTGCACAAGATATTGTTATGTATATTTACTTAGAAGTAAAGGTGAAGCCTTGGAAATGTTTAAACTCTACAAAACTGAAGTTGAAAATCAACTTGGTAAAACCATTAAAATGGTTAGAAGTGATAGGGGTGGTGAATATGATGCACATTTAAATGAATTTTGTGCATAACATGGCATTATTCACCAAATTACAGCACCCTATTCTCCACAGCAAAATGGAATTGCTAAAAGAAAGAATAGAACCCTTAAAGAAATGATGAATGTCATGTTACTAAGTTCAGGCTTACCGCAGAACTTGTGGGGGGAAGCAATATTGTCTGCTAATTATGTTCTTAACAGAATACCCCACAAGAAAACTAACAACACTCCTTATGAATTGTGGAAAGGTCGACCACCTTCCTACAAATACTTAAAAGTGTGGGGGTATTTGGCAACGGTAGAAGTTCCTGTTCCGAAAAAGACTACGATAGGACCAGAAATAGTGGATTGTGTGTTTACTAGTTATGCTCAGAATAGTAGTACATATCGGTTTCTGACTTATAAATAAAAAATACCCGATATAAATATGAATACTATTATAGAGTCAAGGAATGCTGTATTTTTTTAACATGTTTTTCCTTACAAGAAATGACAAGAATTAAGTTCACAGAAAAGAATTTATGATTGTACACAAAGTTAAGAGACTAATGACAATCAAACATAAGAGACCAGTAATGGTCTCAACCAGCAGGATTTAATTGATGATGAACCAAGACGAAGTAAGAGAGCAAGAACTCAAAATCCTTTGTTCCAGATTTTTTGACATACGTGTTAGAAAATGAACCTCAAAGCTTTAAGGAAGCAATGACAAGTCCTGAAGCACCTTTGTGAAAAGAGGGTGTTAATAATTAAATTGAATTCATTATGCAAAATCATACTTGTGAATTGGTGGATTTTCCACCTGGTTCTAAACCTTTTAGATATAAATGGATATTCAAGAGAAAAATGAAAGTAGATGGTTCAATAGACAAGTATAAGGCAAGACTTGCAATAAAAGATTACAGACAAAAGGAAGGTCTGGACTATTTTGACACATATTCCTCTGTGACAAGAACAACATCCATCCGCATGCTTATTGCTATAGCAGTGTTGTATAACTTAGAGATACATCAAATGAATGTTAAGACAGCTTTCTTAAACGATGATCTAAATGAAGAGATCTACGTGGAGTAACCTGAATAGGTTGTTGTGCCAGGATAAGAAAAGAAAATTTATTAGCTTGTAAAATCTCTTTATGGATTAAAACAAGCTCCTAAGTAATGGCATAAGAAATTTGATCATGCTATGCTTACTAATGGGTTTAAGATAAACGAATGTGACAAGTGCGTCTATGTTAAAAACACCGACAAAGGTTATGTCATCGTTTATCTTTATGTGGATGACATGCTTATCATTTGAAGCAGTCAAAACATGATCAAATCAACTAAGCAAATGCTGAACAAAAGATTTGATATAAAAGATATGGGAGTCGCAGATGTAATATTAGGAATGAAAATTACTAAAATATCTGATGAGTATGTATTATCTTGATCTAATTATATTGAAAAAATTCTTGGTAAATATATCAAGGATGATATGAACATAGCAAGAACACCTGTAGATATCAATCTTTATTTATCAAAAAATAAAAGTAATGCGGTGTCCCAGCTAAAATACTCCCAAATCATTGGAAACCTAATGTACCTAATTAATTGCACTCGTCCTGATATAGCTTATGCTGTCAGTAAATTGAGTAGGTCTACTAGTAACCCCGGAGAAGATCATTGGAAAACAATCATTCGGGTGCTTAGATATCTAAGGTTTACCTATGATCATGGTTTGAACTTTACTTAATATCTAGCAGTACTAAAAGGTTATTGTGATGCCAATTGGATATCGGATACTAAAGATTCAAAATCCACCAGTGGATATGTCTTTACTCTGGGAGACGCTATTGCTTCTTGGAAATCCACAAAACAAACATGCATCGCACGATCCATAATGGAATCTGGGTTCATCGCTTTAGACAAAGCAGGTGAAGAAGCAAAATGGTTTCGTTACTTCTTAGAAGACTTTCCAATGTGGCCAAAATCTGTGCCAGCTATTTGCATTCATTGTGATAGTCAATCTGTAATAGGCAAGACACATAATCATATGTATAATGATAAGTCACAACATATTCGTCATCGACATAATACCGTAAGGCAATTGCTCTCAAATAGAATAATCTCAATAGATTATTTAAAATCTAAAGAGAATATTGCGGATCTGTTAACAAAATGTTTGACTAAAGAGTAAGTGTATAGTTCATCAAAGGGAATGAGATTAAAGCCTATTACATAAGAGTCATCATAATGGTAACTCTACTTAAATGATTGGAGATCCCAAGAACTAAGTTCAAAGGGACAACTAAATTATATGTGGCTCGCTAGAAATCACCAAGGGATTAAAATTCCCTATCCATTCCTATGGTGAGAGTGATATCTGCAACATGTGTTGTATGTCAGGGTTTAAGGATAAACTTTGCTTTTAATAATTACTTATATCTTGATTTAGGCATAAAAATCAAGACGAGTATAAGAGATACTCACAATAAGAGTCACCTATATGTGTGTCGAACTGGGGCCGGTTCTATGAGAATAAAATGGCTAAATTCTCTAGAAACGTTCATAAACAACCAGGAGCGTTCAAGGCCAAAATAAACACAACCGTAAGAACCACGATGTGTTAGAAGATATTTTGTGTGAAATCTATTGTCTTGGCTTACACAAACGGCTGAACAATTCTAGGCATTGCGTCCATTGGTTAGCTAGTAAGTCCAATAGGTTATCACTAGGAAAGGTTCAAGGCCAAAAGCTACATATCCTGATGCAAGATATTTTCGATTTACACTTTTTCGACAAATTCTGCATATTGTTGTATTTCCGTTGTTATCAAATTCCATTCATGTGGGGGATTGTTAGATATGGTTTTGGAAAAATCAGATTTTTCCTCAACTTTGGTCTAATTTTTAGGTGGGACCCATGCGCCAAAGTTGGCGGGTCTATGTGGTAATACGTTCTATGCCGCGTTGTGATTCATGTAGTATATTTGGTTGCTCAAAACCATTATCAGGTGAATGAGAAATTGAAGCTAAAGAGAGCTCCATGGAAATGGTATATTGGTGACATTTCCTTAAAGGTTTAAACCAATGTTTTAAAAGCCAGATCGGTGAGTAAATCGAAAAAATGATTGGGTGGACGGGTCACCAGTTCAACCGTCGAGTTGAACCGGAATTGAACCGTGACGTCATAAATATATTAAAATTATATTTAAATAAAAATATAAGTAATAAAATTATAAATTAAATAATCTTAAACATTTCTCCTAATACTTTTTTTTTTACTAAAAACATATAAAAATATATTTTAAAATATCATTAATTTTAATTTTGGAAGAAGAAATCAAATATTCAATATTCCCTCTATATGATTTTAATTCAAATAATTTAATTGAAAGAAGAGCAAAAATTTTGGAGGGATATTAAAATTTTAAGTTTCCCTCCAATAAATTTGATTGAATCCCACATAGATTTCTTGAGTTTTTTTAGAAGAATGTTTTTCTTATAAATAGGTAGATGCTTTCACAATAATTTTAAGCTCTCAATGGGATTCTTCACAAGAGGAGACCCTTGAAAGAGAGTTTTCAATGAAAATTTTCTTATATATATATATATATATAATATAATATAAAATAAGAAAGGAAGAAAAGAAAGAAAGAATAAAAAAAACAAAAAATTGATTTTATTGACCTGGTGAACCGCCACCGGGTCGATCGATTCGGCTGTTTAATCGCCGATTTTACTGATTCTCTCAAAATAAGCTAGTTTTTTACTTTGAATGGTTTAGTGGGTGTATCCGGACCGGAACCCCGACCGGTTGACGGTTCAACCGGTCGAACTGACCGATCCAGTCCAATTTTTAAAACCTTGGTTTGAACTAAAGGTTTGTCCTGCATTGGTTTGGTGGGCAAACTTTTGTAGGTTTATAAGGCTTGAGTTTGGAACTTGGGGAGGGCCCCAAGGGGCATCCTAAGTTTGTAGAAGTGAGAGGTTATGGGCAAAGTGGGTTAGACCCATTGGACCAAAAAATAAACACACGCGCGCACCGCCGCCGTCCGTCCGATCGAGTGGGCGAACTTAGGTGCGGGTGTGTGGTGTGAGGCTTGTTCGGCCTAATACTAATTCTTTTTAGGCCAAAAACATTTGAATTTATTTTTATTTTTTGAAAAAATAAAATCTGTCTGCACAGGTTCAAATCTGTTCAAATTCAAAACCCAAAAATTTGAAATTTGAACCCAACAGGTTGAAATTTGAATTTGAAATTTAAACCGAACATATTCAGTATCTGTTCAAAATTTGAACCCAACAGGTTCCATACATATTCATTCTAAACCGAACAAGTATTATACCTGTTAATTCAAACCAAACAACCACTATTTCATTTATAAATAGACAGACCCTCATTTGGATTTTTCACTCAATTTTCGTCCTCAAATTTGTTATTGTTCTTTGTATTTTGCTGCATTTAATTTTCTGTGAGAAAAAGTGTAAACACAAAGTGTGTTCATTGTGCGAATAATTTGTAGTGCTGCTATTATTCGTTGTCAATCATTTTATCCTAGGAGATAGATGTCCACAATCTGAAAGAACCGTGAGAGGACGAATCTGTCTTGAGGACACAGTGTTAAAGACTGGACTTGATCAAAAAAAAAAATTTTTGTTCAAGAAATTAATAAGGTAAGTAATTAATTTACTTTCTGTTTTATTTTTTTTTCTATTTCAGATTTTGATTTTGTTTTTGTAACAAAATAAAAATCTATTTTTATTTATTTAGTTTATATTCTGGTTTGATTTTTATAATCAAACAATATCTCTTCTTTCCTTTATTTCTTGTGTACTGTTTGTTTTTTAGTACACAAACAGTATTTATTCGTAATACAGTGAAAATTGTCCAACGCATCTCATGCAAATAGTATCTTGTCACCAACCCCCACATCTTTAATGTATTAACAAATATGTGCTTTTTGGGAAGTTAGTTAAAAGTTAGTTTTTAACTTTTAATTCATTTTAAGTCACATCACCTCTCATATAATCTACCCATAAAAAGATAAAATAAACTAAAAAAAGTTAAAAAATCAGTTTTTAACCAACTTTTCAAAAACCTTAAATATATATATATATATATATATATATAAATTATTAATAATTTGTCATTAAGGGATGTATTATATACCTTATAACTGAAAAATAAAACAACATAATTTTATATTTTATGAATTATAATTATAAAAAAAAATTATAAACAAACACTACATAAGATATAATCAAATATTTTAAAATAATGTCATAATTAAAAAAAAAATTAGTCATAACTAAAAATACATATGATAAAAATGTGCATTGTAAAATTCTCCAATATGATGGGACTAATATTGTTGGCCATTAGGGCAACGTCAGTGGAGGTGGTAGAAAAAATTTCCAAAAGGTGATAATGTTTTGGGGTTTTAATTTTGGAGAATTTGGTCAAAATCTACTCATAATAAAATTTTATGTATTAAAAATAAGTACGAAAAAAAATTCTTGAAAAATTCAGTATACACTACTATTATCAAAATATCCTTAATAACTAAATTAATATTTTAATTTTTAAAATAATATAACTTTTGATCTACATATTGCTTTTTAATAAAATTAATATTTTTATAATCTCTCATTAGAATTTATCAAATAAGTTACAAGTCAATTATGAAATTCTTTAAAAAAAATTACCGTCAAAATGAACAAAAACAGTAAAGTTTTACTATCAATCAATTAGGAAATATATCTTTACCATATGACGTGGTTAGGCCCGTAAAGGCCATAGCCCACTACGAATAACCCAAACCCATCACTTAGAGCCCAATACACAACCCAATTGATGAGGTCCAAAACAGCTGGAAACCAACATGATACGAAGGACCAATAATACCCAGGCACGCGGCAGGTAAAGGGCAAGCCACATCAGCAGACAAAGATCTGCAAAGTTATTGCCACTGCACATCGCCATTAATGCAGCCCCTCATAGCATTTATTACGACAATACCTCTCCGTCGGGACAGCACGCCCTCACCCTGAACAAGGTAAGCTACAACATAGACTTTTGGCCAAGGTGACAGGTCGGAAGGGACAACAAAATAATTACCAAAGGATATAAGCAGACGTTGAAGACAAGAAGAAGATTAAGTTTTCTATCTCCAATTCATATCTCTACATTCCGCTTCTCTCTCTCTAACTTGCTCGTCGGAGGGTTCATTGGGGGACTCCCCGTTCCCCGTTGAACTCCTGTGCAGGTTCTCAGGTGGGCTTGGCCATTCAGATATCGGTCGGAGAAGCGTGGACTAGTCCGACCCATTCCCTCTGGAACTTGTTGTATTATAACTGTATCATCAGTTGGCGCCGTCTGTGGGAAAGCTTTGCTCCTCGCGCCAGTTGTGTTCACTGTCGCCGGAGACCCTGTTCTAATAACCCTTTCTCGCTACCCATCGAAGTGTATGGTCATGACTAGATCCATGGCTTCTCACCAAAATGCTGCTGACTACCAAGCCGATCCCCCCAATCCAAACAACCCACCACAATATTTCATCGAGCTTACCAACAGCATTAACCGTATGACCGAGCAAAACCAAGCCCTGATTAATGCCCTACTCCAAAGAAACCTTCCTATACCCCCTCCACCACCTCCCGATATTCCTCCCAACAACGAACAAGCCCTGAGCCATACTACCCCGCAGCCTAATCCACCCAACAGAGAAGGCTTGCAACCCCCTCCTCCAGGTATAAACCTGTCACCCCAGGGCCCACAACCATCGATCCCGGCACCAATCCTCGAAGGAGAGGCCAGCAGCATCCAGCCCCCGTTGCCCTTCGGAGGTGACCACATCCCTCTCTGGGACGCGGAACTCCGAGCCATGAAGCTCCAACTTTAAGGGGTCATGCAGAACATCTAGCATAAACCCTCTACCACAGCAAACTCACCATTTGTCGCCTCCATCTGGGACAAACCTCTACCTCCCAAGTTTAAGATGCCCACCATCGACAGGAGAGGCCAGCAGCGTCCAACCCCCGTTGCCCTTCGGAGGTGACCATATCCCTCTCTGGGACGTGGAACTCCGAGCCATGAAGCTCCAACTCTAAGGGGTCATGCAGAACATCTAGCATAAACCCTCTACCACAGCAAACTCACCATTTGTCGCCTCCATCTGGGACAAACCTCTACCTCCCAAGTTTAAGATGCCCACCATCGACTCTTTTGACGGTATGACGGACCCAGTCGACCATCTGGAGACCTACAGAACCCTCATGATCCTCCATGCATTCCCTGACGAGATCATGTGTCGAGCTTTCCCCATGACACTGAACTGGTCAGCTCGGCTGTGGTTTAGCCAGTTACCAGCAGACTCCGCCTCCACTTTCCAGCATCTCAGTGACTCCTTCCTGAACCATTTTATTGGAGCCTAGCGCCAGCGACGCCCGGCAATCCAACTCTTCAACATTCGACGAACCGAGGGGGAGTCGCTACGCAGTTTCGTTACCCGCTTCAACACCGAGGCCCTGTAAGTAGCGGAAAATGATGACAAGGTCATCCTCACTGCTTTCATGGCCGGTCTGCGGTCGTCCGACTTCCTGTTCTCCTTCTCTAAAAACCCTCCGACCTCCATGGCAGCCCTACTCTCCAAAGCCCAAAAATACATGAATACTGAGGATTCCCTAGCCACCCAGCAAGATCCAATAACCTAAAACCCGACCCCCAGAGAAAAGAGAAAAGACTTAGAACCTAGAAACACCCAGTATAATAGCCAAACACCACACTATGCCGACTGACCCCCCCGAGCTGACCAGTCGGCACCAGCCCGACCGCCCGGTCAGTTCGAGCGGTACACACCCCTTAATTCCCCTATGGAACAAGTCCTCAATTAGATCTAACGGGACTACCCCCTTAAATGGCCTCAACCTTTACGAACCCTTTCCAATCGGAAAGACCAGTCCAAATATTGCCAATTTCACCAGGACCATGGCCATAACACCGATGAGTGCGTTAACCTCAAAGATCAGGTCGAGACACTCATACACCAGGGACGTCTTAGCCGGTTCACGGGAACCCACCCTTAACAGAGGCAAAGAACTGAGCCCCTTAGAAACAACCGCCGGCGCACCCTCCCAGCAGCCAGCCCAACCTAACCAAGGCCATGATCGCCCTCCACAGCAACCTCGGCCGCCAAGCAACCCCCCTACCTGTTGGAGAAATCAGAGTCATTTCAGGCGGCCTTGCTTGTGGGGGACCATCCCGCTCGGCTCAGATGGCAGAACTCAGGAAGATAAGGCAGAGCTCAGACAAAGCAGTTGCCATGGTCGATCGACCCTCTAAACAGCCCACGCAGTGGACCGAGCCTATCACCTTCACGGATGCCGACTATACAGGCATCCCTACCCTTATGATGACCCTCTCGTCATTTTTGCCCTCCTCTCCAACTACAAGGTCAGAGGAGTTCTCATCGACAACGGCAGTTCTTCAGACATCATCTTTCTCAATTGCTTTCGCCAACTCAAAATTGGGGAGGAAAGTCTGTCTCCTCTCTAAACCCCTTTAGTCAGTTTCACTGGCGACTGGGTCACCTCCATCGGCTCCATTGATCTTCCCATCACAATCGGCGAGTACCCACGGCAGACTACAAAGTTGCTCACATTCCTTGTTGTCGACTGTCCATCCACCTACAACATCATCCTTGGCCGCACTGCCCTAAATGCCTTCCAAGCTATCACATTAACTTATCACCTTGCCGTTAAGTTTTCCACCGATCTGGGGATCGAGACTGTAAGGGGAGAGCAGACCGTGGCCAGGGAATGCTATGTCACCTCACTAAAAGAAGTCAAGCTGAAGGAAGCCATGATCATTGGAGGACTTGACGTTCGGGATAAGGACGAGCTAGTCAGAGGGGAGCCTGTGGAGGAGCTCGTTGAGGTTCCCATCGACCCCACCAACCTGGCGAAAACTGCCAAAATCGGCAGCCAACTGTCCCCCCAAGCAAAAGCTGACCTTACTGCCCTCCTGATTGAGCACAACGATGTATTCGCCTGGACCCACTCAGACATGCCAGGTATTGACCCCTCATTCATAACCCATCGCCTTAGCATTGAACCCCATTTCCGACCTTACCGCCAGAAGCAGCGCATTTTCCATCCGGAGCGCAATACTCTCAATGCCGCAGAGGTCGACAAGCTCCTTGAGGCACAATTCATCAAAAATGTGGACTACCCTAAAAAGAGCAGATACGCATAGCAAGAGGCATGAAACGTACAAAAATATGGAATACGTTGCAGAAATGTAAAAAAGACGAAGTAAATACCTCTCGTGCCTCATGAGAGAGGTGAGACTCCGGCTCTCGTAAAAGCAGATCCCCAGGCGCTCGATCATCAAAATCAGTGAAGTGATAAAAAATAGCCCGCGGAAGGATATGTGTTCGAGGGACGTACCTCTCGAGTATGAAGGGTCAAACCCTCGGAGGCAGAGCCATAATATTGGGATCATCCCCAGCGCCTGGAGGACCTCCACCATGAGGAAAATGACCGGCCATTTCAGAAAATCTACAAAAAGGAGAAAAATGAGCAAAATGAGCCAAAATTGAAAAAAGTCAACAAAAGTCAACTCTCGGGAAATGAAAAAGTCAAACAAAATTCAACCCCCGAGGAAATCTTCCAAATGTTGAGACAAACTTACCTCAAGTGGTGAAAATGAGAAAAGAAGCACCGAAATCAAAATTTAATCGGTCCAAAGTGATGAAAACTAAAAGATTTCGCAAAAACAACTTGCGTGGGGCGTTGGAAAACGCGTATAGAGCTCAGATTTGAAGAGGAAAATGGTCTAGGAAGGTACAGAAGGTGTTTTCGGAGTTGAAGTTGTGAGGAATGAGGCTTTGGCCGAGTGTATTTAAAGAAATGAGAGCAAAATGACCGCACAGGCACAACCAACTAATTTGAATTGTTGGCATTATTGTTCACTTTTGTATTGCTTTCCCGTAATGCCCTCTCCTTTGCCTTGTGCTTCCTTCCCTTCAGATGTTCCTGCAGAAGCCGCTCACATGTAACAGTGACATGACTGAGAGCACAACTCTACTCTTTTTGTATTTCTTTGCCCACATTCACAGAGGGAGTACCATCTCCACATTCAGCTACTGATGCTTCAAATTTGCGCTTTATCCCAGCAACACTGGAGTTTGTAGTCTTAACCTGCATGAAAATAATAACAAACAATAATGAAACGAAACAACAATGATAATGATGATGAAGAAACTCTAATGATAAGAATAATGATGTCAGGGACATGGAGGAATGGAAGATAACTGAGGGAAAGGCATGAGAAAAATAAATCCTACCACAGTTGTTACTTGCCACAACTAAAAAAGGCCATAAATCCAAACACAGATTTTTATCTAACCGAGTCAGCTACTAATCAACATAAATCCAACTACATAAACATCAAACATAGATGAGGATACACACACTGATTTTTTCAATCTGCTCAATTTAGTAAGCAAAAATGTAAAAAAGATAAAATGATTTCAATATGAAAGTATTAGGTGCAACCACAATATTTGAAACTCATTTAAGATTCTAGAAATCAAGAAGTGACAGATATTTTTCATTCCAAGAAATTAAAAGAAAAATGATACAACGGATTTCCTTACTAGATAATAGAGAGAGTTTCATGCAAAAGGAGTAATGGAGTTCCTTCTCACATAATTGTGAAATGTACAATCAACCTGTCACGCCCTCAAAATAAACCCACTATCTATATATCATCGATATGCAATGTTTAAAGAAAACAATTTATTAAATCATTCATCAGAGTATTACTAAATAAAGCATTACATGTAACATGAAATGAAATGCCCTACAGGCTTACATCTTTCCAAGCCAACACTTGGACACAAAAATATGAGTTCTAACTCAAATACACGTAAAGCCCTAGGCTTGAATGTTTACATGTACTAACAAATAAAAACAATTAATTAATGGTAGTCTTCAAAATCCAAAAGTCACATCCTCCCAAGCTAAGTCCTTGGAGGTAGCTTATTACCTGAACCTGAAAATGATGTTCCCATAAAGGGTGAGCCACAGCCCAGTAGAAAAATACTAAACCAAATATAAGCATTGAATAAAGCAATAGCATTCAATAGATGGTTAACCAAGATAATCCATTACATCATTATACAGTCTCATGACACCAACGTCTAAGACAGGTTTTACTTTCCAACATTATCAATATGGCTCAGAACCTGGCCAAACTTACAACAGTGAACTATACATATATCATATTCACATTCTTCCAATGTCAACAAACAAATGAGACTCAGGCTCAAATCAAAACACTTCATACTTCCAATTTGATACACATTTTAGTGCTGTATCAATAAAAACACTTCAATATAATTAAGAACACATAAAAGTGATGCTAATGGAGTCCATCCCCTATCTCCTCCCAAACAAAATCTGATTTAGAGGTCCATCCCCTATCTTCCCCTAAACCGTGGAGTACATCCCCTATCTCCTCTCACACAAACAATGTATGTAAACACATAACATATACAACACACAATGAATACACATAATGTCTGTATTAATTCAACAGTCAAAATTGATGACTTAATCAATGATCAGTTTCAGTTATCCCTAATCCACATGCAGTGTCTACATCAATCACGACTATCCTCCACCGATAGCCCAAAACAATTATTTCTAGACTGACTATTCTCCACCGATAGCCCAAAACAGTTATTTCTAAACTTAGAAATAAATAACTCAACAATTAAATGGACGAGTGATTTAAATTAACCAACTACCCCATTTAATCAATAGAGTGCTCAAACTCATGAATTTAACTAGTTTCCCCAGTGTTCTTTAAATTAAATATACAATTCAATTTATTTAAACAACTAGGGTTTTTCTCCAAAATTACCAAAATACCCCCAACCTATTAAAATGCCAGAACTTAGAACAAAACGTATACATTGGAGTAGGAAATCCCTACCTCGGAGAAAATAACCCGAATGGAGAAGACAGAGATGAAGACCCAAATTCCAATGTGCTCCAAATCACCAAACATTCAGATTGAATAGAAGCCCTCGACTCACTCTATCTTTTTAATAAAGGATCTAAGGTAGAAACTCACTCTAAGTAGATCAATCCTAAAAGAGATGGCGTGTAGAGGGAGAGAGAACTCGTACCTAGGGTTTTGGAATCTGAAAGTGGATCAAAAACTAATCTGAAACACGTTGCTGCCTATTTAAACCTGACAGGCTCGCTCGAGCGAAGACTTGGTCGCTCGAGCGACCAGACACATGAAAACCCCGCTCGAGCCAAAAATGCAATGCTTCAGGTCTGCAACCCAGCAGCACGCTCGAGCGACAGAATGCTCGCTCGAGCGAGGAACCCGAAAACATACACCTCGCTCGCTCGAGCGAAGTAAAGCTGGATCAAGCCAGAAGGCACAAAATACAACCCTTGCTCGAGCGACCAAGCCCTGGCTCGAGCAACCAACCCAAAAACTGGACAGCAACACTTGGTTTACGAACCCAACCAACCTGAAACAAACCTGCCCAACACATCCTATAACTCCAAATAAGAAAATAAAGGACGACTACAACAATTATACAATGACAGAATAAACGGAACCTAAGTCCGGATATAATAATCAAATGGGAAAATAACGGGGTCGCTATAGAAGAACTTAGTAATTTATCAGTAAATTTCTTAGTCAATTCACATTAAATTCTCAATAAATTACTCAGTAAATTCTATGTAAATTACTCTGTAAATTATCGGCAGATTCTTAGTAAATTACTCAATAAATTTTGAGTAAAATTCTCAGTCAATTCATAGTAAATTTTTAGAAAATTCTGTGTAGATTCTTAGAAAATCATTAGAAATTTTTTTGTGAATTACTCAGTAAATTATGAGTAAATTACTCTGTAAATTCTCAGAAAATTTTGTACAAATTCTTGTTAAATTACTCAGTAAATTCACAGACATTTTTTAAAAAATTACTCAGCAAATTGCTCAGTGAATTGGTTATAAATTCTCAATAAATTATTCGTTAAATTTTCAATAAATTCTCTATAAAATTACTCAGTTAATTATCGATAAATTCTCGGTGAATTACCCAATAAATTCAAAGTAAATTACTATGGAAATTTTCAATAAATTCCAAGAAAATTCTCAATAAATTATGAGTAAATCACCTGAGTAAATTCTCAATAAATTACCCCTTAAATTCTTAGTAAATTAATGAGTGAATTATTTAGTAATTTTATCAGTAAATTACTCGATAAATTCTCTGCAAATTACTCAGTAAATTATTGGTAAATT
>NW_021025491.1:1630823-1650125 GCF_004153795.1 Camellia sinensis | reverse complement strand
AATTTCCAAATAGATCGTTAATGTATAGTGGTTTTCTTGAATGAGCTTCCATTTTTAATTTTATACAACTTCCATTTTTATTTTTTTTCAACTTCTATTTTTATTCAATTTCTTTTTCTATTGAATTTTCTTTTTTATTTAATTCCAAATAGATCGTTAAGATGTAGTGATTTCTTCAATGAACTTCCATTTTTAATTTTATGCAACTTCCAATTTTATTTTCATTCCACTTCCATTTTTATTCAGTTTCCTTTTCTATTCAATTTCCTTTTTTTATTTAATTTCCAAATAGATCGTTATGGTATAGTGGTTTCTTGAATGAACTTTCATTTTTAATTTTATGTAACTTCCATTTTTATTTTTATTCAACTTCCATTTTTATTCAATTTCCTTTCCTAATGAATTTCCTTTTTTATTTAATTTCCAAATAGATTCTTAAGGTATAGTGGTTTTTTAAATGAACTTTCTTTTTTAATTTCATGCAACTTCCATTTTTATTTTTATTCCACTTTCATTTTTATTTAATTTCCTTTTCTATTGAATTTTCCTTTTTTATTCAATTTCCAAATAGATCGTTAATGTATAGTGGTTTTCTTGAATGAGCTTCCATTTTTAATTTTATACAACTTCCATTTTTATTTTTTTTTTGAACTTTCATTTTTATTCAATTTCTTTTTCTATGGAATTTTCTTTTTTATTTAATTCCAAATAGATCGGTAAGGGGTAGTGGTTTCTTGAATGAACTTCCATTTTTAATTTTATGCATCTTCCATTTTTATTTTTATTCCACTTCCATTTTTATTTAATTTCCTTTTCTATTCAATTTCCAAATATATCGGTAATGTATAGTGGTTTTCTTGAATGAGCTTCCATTTTTAATTTTATACAACTTCCATTTTTATTTTTTTTCAACTTCTATTTTTATTCAATTTCATTTTCTATTGAATTTTCTTTTTTATTTAATTCCAAATAGATCGTTAAAGTGTAGTGGTTTCTTGAATGAACTTCCATTTTTAATTTTATGCAACTTCCATTTTTATTTTTATTCAACTTCCATTTTTATTCAATTTTCTTTTCTATTGAATTTCTTTTTTTATTTAATTTCCAAATAGATCGTTAAGGTGCAGTGGTTTCTTGAATGCACTTCCATTTTTAATATTATGCCTCTTCCATTTTTATTTTTATTCCACTTCCATTTTTATTTATTTTCCTTTTCTTTTGAATTTCCTTTTTTATTCAATTTCCAAATAGATCGTTAATGTATAGTGGTTTTCTTGAATGAGCTTCCATTTTTAATTTTATACAACTTTCATTTTTATTTTTTTTCAACTTATATTTTTTTTCAATTTCTTTTTCTATTGATTTTTTTTTTATTTAATTCCAAACAGATCGTTAAGGTGTAGTGGTTTCTTGATTGAATTTTCATTTTTAATTTTATGCAACTTCCATTTTTATTTTTTTTCAACTTCCATTTTTATTCAATTTCTTTTTCCATGGAATTTTCTTTTTTATTTAATTCCAAATATATCGTTAAGGTGTATTCGTTTTTGAATGAACTTCCATTTTTAATTTTATGCAACTTCCATTTTTGTTTTTATTCCGTTTCCATTTTTATTCAGTTTCCTTTTCTATTCAATTTTCTTTTTTTTATTTAATTTCCAAATAAATCGTTATGGTATAGTGGTTTCTTGAATGAGCATCCACGTTTAATTTTAGGCAGTTTTCATTTCAGTTTTTATTCAACTTCTATTTTTATTCAATTTCCATCTCCATTCAATTTCATTTTTTATTTAATTTCCAAATAGATCGTTAAGGTGTAGTGGTTTCTTGAATGAACTTTCATTTTTAATTATATGCAACTTGCATTTTTATTTTTAATCGACTTCCATTTTTATTCAATTTTCTTTTCTATTGAATTTCCTTTTTTATTTAATTTCCAAATAGATCATTAAGGTGCAGTGGTTTATTGAATTAACTTCCATTTTTAATTTTATGCAACTTCCATTTTTATTTTTATTCCACTTCCATTTTTATTTAATTTCCTTTTCTATTGAATTTCCATTTTTATTTAATTTCCAAATAGCTTGTTAATGTATAGTTGTTTTCTTGAATGAGCTTCCATTTTTAATTTTATACTACTTCCATTTTTATTATTTTTCAACTTCTTTTTTTATTCAATTTCTTTTTCTATTGAATTTTCTTTTTTATTTAATTCCAAATAGATCGTTAAGGTGTAGTAGTTTTTTTAATGAACTTCCATTTTTAATTTTATGCAATTTCCATTTTTATTTTTATTCCACTTCCATTTTTATACAGTTTCCTTTTCAATTCAATTTCCTTTTTTTATTTAATTTCCAAATAGATCGTTAAGGTATAGTGGTTTCTTGAATGAACATCCATGTTTGATTTTATGCCGTTTCCATTTCTATTTTTATTCAACATCCATTTTTATTCAATTTCCATCTCCATTCGATTTCCTTTTTTATTTAATTTCCAAATAGATCGTTAAGATGTACTGGTTTCTTGAACGAACTTCCATTCTTAATTTTTTTCAACTTCCATTTTTATTTTTCTTCCACTTCCATTTTTATTGAATTTCCTTTTCTATTCAATTTCCTTTTTTATTTAATTTCCAAATAGATCGTTAAGGTATAAGGGTTTCTAGAAAGAACTTCCATGTTTAATTTTATGCAGTTTCCATTTCTATTATTATTCAACTTCTATTTTTATTCAATTTCCATCCGCTTTCAATTTCCTTTTTCTTTTTTAATTTCCAAATAGATTGTTAAGGTATAGTGGTTTCTTGAATGAACTTCCATTTTTTATTTTATGCAACTTCCATTTGTATTTTTATTCAACTTCCATTTTTATTCATTTTCCATTTCAATTCAATTTCCTTTTTTCTTTAATTTTCAAATAGATCGTTAAGGTATAGTGGTTTCTTGAATGAACTTCCATGTTTAATTTTATGCAGTTTCCATTTCTATTTTTATTCATCTTCTATTTTTATTCAATTTCCTTCTCCATTCAATTTCGTTTTTTATTTAATTTCCAAATAGATCGTTAAGGTATAGTGGTTTCTTGAATGAACTTCCCCGTTTAATTTTATGCAGTTTCTATTTCTGTTTTTATTCAATTTCTACTTTTATTCAATTTCCTTCCCCATTCAATTTCCTTTTTTATTTAATTTCCAAATAGATTGTTAAGATATAGTGGTTTCTTGAATGAACTTCCATTTTTAGTTTTATATAACTTCCGTTTGTATTTTTATTCAACTTCCAATTTTATTCAATTTCCATTCTTTTAAATTTCCTTTTTTCTTTAATTTGCAAATAGATCGTTAAGGTATAGTGGTTTCTTGAATGAACTTCCATTTTTAGTTTATATATAACTTCCAGTTCTATTTTTATTCAATTCCCATCTCCATTCAATTTCCTTTTTTATTTAATTTCCAAATAAATCGTTAAGGTATAGTGGTTTCCTGAATGAACTTCCATGTTTAATTTTATGCAGTTTCCATTTCTATTTTTTTTCAATTTCTATTTTTATTCAATTTCCTTCCCCTTTAAATTTCTTTTTTATTTAATTTCCAAATAGATTGTTAAGGTATAGTGGTTTCTTGAATGAACTTCCACGTTTAATTTTATGCAGTTTCCATTTATATTTTTATTCAACTCCTATTTTTATTCAGTTTCCATCTCCATTTCTATTTTTATGCAATTTCTATTTTTATTCAATTTCCTTCCTCTTTCAATTACTTTTTTATTTAATTTCCAAATAGATTGTTAAGGTATAGTGGTTTCTTGAATGAACTTCCATGTTTAATTTTATGCAGTTTCCATTTCTATATTTATTCAACTCCTATTTTTATTCAATTTCCATCTCCATTTCTATTTTTATTCAATTTGTATTTTTATTCAATTTCCTTCCCCTTTCAATTTCTTTTTTATTTAATTTCCAGATAGATCGTTAACGTATAGTGGTTTCTTGATTGAACTTCCATTTTTAATTTTATGCAACTTCCATTTTTATTTTTATTCAACTTCCATTTTTGTTCAATTTCTGTTTCTATTCAATTTCTTTTTTTATTTAATTTCCAAATAGATCGTTAAGGTATAGTAGTTTCGTGAATGAACTTCCATGCTTAATTTTATGCAGTTTCCATGTCAATTTTTATTTAACTTCTATTTTTATTATATTTCCGTTTCCATTCAATTTCCTTTTTAATTTAATTTCCAAATAGATCGTTAAGGTATATTGGTTTCTTGAATGAATGAATTTCCATGTTTAATTTTCTGCAGTTTCCACTTCTATTTTTATTCAATTTCCATCACCATTCAATTTCCTTTTTTTATTTAATTTCCAAATAGATCGTTAAGGTATTGTAGTTTCCTGAATGAACGTTCATTTTTAATTTTATGCAACTTCCATTTTTTATTTTTATTCAACTTCCATTTTTATTCAATTTCCTTTTCTATTCAATTTCCTTTTTTTATTTACTTTCCAAATAGAACGTTAAGGTATAGTGGTTTCTTGAATGAACTTCCATGTTTAATTTTATGCCGTTTCCATTTCTATTTTTATTCAACTTCTATTTTTACTCAATTTCCTTTTTTATTTAATTTCCAAATAGATCGTTAAGGTATAGTGGTTTCTTGAATGAACTTCCACGTTTAATTTTATGCGGTTTCCATTTCTGTTTTTATTCAATTTCTATTTTTATTCAATTTCCTTCCCCATTCAATTTCCTTTTTTATTTAATTTCCAAATTGATTGTTAAGGTATAGTGGTTTCTTGAATGAACTTCCATTTTTAGTTTATATAACTTCCATTTTTAGTTTTATATAACTTCCATTTGTAGTTTTATTCAACTTCCATTTTTACTCAATTTCCATTTCTTTTAAATTTCATTTTTTCTTTAATTTCCAAATAGATCGTTAAGGTATAGTGGTTTCTTGAATGAACTTCCATGTTTAATTTTAAGCAGTTTGCATTTTTATTTTTATTCAACTTCTATTTTTATTCAATTTCCAGCTCCATTGAATTTCCTTTTTTATTTAATTTCCAAATAGATCGTTAAGATATAATGGTTTCTTGAATGAACTTCCATTTTTAGTTTTATATAACTTCCATTTCTATTTTTATTCAACTTCTATTTTTATTCAATTTCCATCTCCATGCAATTTCCTTTTTTATTTAATTTCCAAATAGATCGTTAAGGTATAGTGGTTTCCTGAATGAACTTCCATGTTTAATTTTATGCAGTTTCCATTTCTATTTTTATTCAATTTCCTTCCCCTTTCAATTTCTTTTTTATTTAATTTCCAAATAGATTGTTAAGGTATAGTGTTTTCTTGAATGAACTTCCATGTTTTATTTTATGCAGTTTCCATTTCTATATTTATTCAACTCCTATTTTTATTCTATTTCCATCTCCATTTCTATTTTTATTCAATTTCCTTCCCCTTTCAATTTCTTTTTTAATTAATTTCCAGATAGATCGTTAACGTATAGTGGTTTCTTGAATGAATTCAATTTTTAATTTTATGCAACTTCCATTTGTATTTTTATTCAACTTCCATTTTTATTCAATTTCCGTTTCTATTCAATTTCCTTTTTTATTCAATTTCCAAATAGATCGTTAAGGTATAGTGGTTTCGTGAATGAACTTCCATGTTTAATTTTATGCTGTTTCCGTTTCAATTTTTATTCAACTTCTATTTTTATTATATTTCTGTTTCCATTCAATTTCCTTTTTAATTTAATTTCCAAATAGATCGTTAAGGTATATTGGTTTCTTGAATGAATTTCCATATTTAATTTTCTATAGTTTCCACTTCTATTTTTATTCAATTTCCATCTCCATTTAATTGCCTTTTTTTATTTAATTTCCAAATAGATCGTTAAGGTATTGTAGTTTCCTGAATGAACTTTCATTTTTAATTTTATGCAACTTCCATTTTTATTTTTATTCCACTTCCATTTTTATTCAATTTCCTTTTCTATTCAATTTCGTTTTTTATTTAATTTCCAAATAGATCGTTATGGTATAGTGGTTTTTGGAATGGACTTCCATGTTTAATTTTTGCAGTTTCCATTTCTATTTTTATTCAACATCTATTTTTATTCAATTTTCATCTCCATTCAATTTCCTTTTTTATTTAATTTCCAAATAGATCGTTAAGGTGTAGAGGTTTCTTGAATGAACTTCCATTTTTAATTTTATGCAACTTCAATTTTTATTTTTATTCCACTTCCATTTCTTTTGAATTTCCTTTTTTATTTAATTTCCAAATAGATCGCTAATGTATAGTGGTTTCTTGAATGAACTTCCAGTTTTAATTTTTTACAACTTCCATTTTTATTTTTATTCCACTGCCATTTTTATTTAATTTCCTTTTCTATTCAATTTGTTTTTTTATTTAATTTCCAAATAGATCGTTAATCTATAGTGGTTTCTTCAATGAACTTCCATTTTTAATTTGATGCAACTTCTATTTTTATTTTTTTTCAACTTTCATTTTTATTCAATTTCCTTTTCTATTGAATTTCCTTTTTTATTTAATTTCCAAATAGATCGTTAAGGAGTAGAGGTTTCTTGAATTAACTTCCATTTTTAATTTTATGCAACTTCAATTTTTTTTTATTCCACAACCATTTTTATTCAATTTCCGTTTCTATTCAATTTCTTTTTTTTATTTAATTTCAAAATGGATCGCTAATGTATAGAGGTTTCTTGAATGAACTTCTTTTTTTAATTTTAAGCAACTTCCATTTTTATTTTTATTCCACTTCCATTTTTATTGAATTTCCTTTTCTAATCAATTTCCTTTTTTATTTAACTTCCAAATAGATTGCTAATGTATAGAGGTTTCTTGAATGAACTTCCATTTTTAATTTTATGCAACTTCCATTTTTATTCAATTTTCTTTTCTAGTCAATTTCCTTTTTTGTTTAATTTCCAAATAGATCGTTAAGGTATAGTGGTTTCTTGAATGAACTTCCATTTTTAATTTTATGCAACTACCATTTTTATTTTTATTCCACTTCCATTCTTATTCAATTTCCTTTTCTATTCAATTTCCTTTTTTATTTAATTTTCAAATAGATCGTTAATGTATAGTGGTTTTTTGAATAAACTTTCATTTTTAATTTTATGCAACTTCCATTTTTAATTTTTTTCAACTTCCACTTTTATTCAATTTCTTTTTCTATTGAATTTCCTTTTTTATTTAATTCCAAATAGTTCGTTAAGGTGTAGTTGTTTCTTGAATGAACTTCCATTTTTAATTTTATGCAACTTCCATTTTTATTTTTATTCCACTACTATTTTTATTCAGTTTCCTTTTCTATTCAATTTCGTTTTTTTATTTAATTTCCAAATAGATCGTTAAGGTATTGTGGTTTCTTGAATGAACTTCCATGTTTAATTTTATGCAGTTTCCATTTCTATTTTTTTTCAACTTCTAATTTTATTCAATTTCCATCTCCATTCAATTTCCTTTTTATTTAATTTCCAAATAGATCGTTACGGTGTAGTTGTTTCTTGAATGAACTTCCATTCTTAATTTTTTGCAACTTCCATTTTTCTTTTTATTCCACTTCCATTTTCATTCAATTTCCTTTTTTATTAATTTCCAAATAGATCGTTAACTTAGTAAAGAAAGAATATGTGAAATAAGAACCCGATTCATTTGAATAAAGAAAGAATACTTAGACAAGAAAAGTCAAGTTTGATCCAGAAAGTGATATTGTGTTTCAATGTGAATATATTATGTGCTTGTGTACGTCATGTGCTATTGTCTGTCTGATTTGTCTGATCTATCTGATCTGCTTTTGGAGCTATCTGTGAGTAATAACTTTGTAAAGCTATGTTCAACTTTAAATATTTTCTTAATGATATGATATTATCAGTTTTCTGAAATCCTATATTCTGTTTGGATAAATGATTGTCCAATTTTTTGAAATATATTCGTGGTATTCTTAGCATCATGTGATATCTGCTATCTGCTCTGTATATATCCTATATACTTATGGGTCAACTGCTTATGGATCCTTATGAACGTCTCTTGTGCACATGAGTCAACTGCAAGTCCCATATATTTATGGGTCAACTGTTCTGTTAACACTAATGAATGTACTATGTATGATTATTTGTGAACTCTGAATATGAATACGATTATGAATCTGTTTCTGATCTGAACTCCAATTTCTGAATTTCTTATGGACATCATTCATTAAAACATGTACTCTGTTATTATTCACTGGGTTCCAGCTCACTGTATTATTTATGTATGTAAGTGATCAGGGGCGTAACCAGGCTTAGAGGCGTAATCTGCTTTATTAGCCAACCTATGTGCCTCTCGTGGAGGTTCCGGATATGTCAAGTGGTTATGGCTATGTGATTAAAGTTTAAATTTTGTTTTCTTGTTTGGTTAAACAAGCCTTTGTTTATTTTGTAAATAAAGCTGAGTCCCATTTTTGTCTCATCTATATATATATGATGACATAGAAATGATGTGATAATATATGTAGTTCAAAATTTTGGGGTACGAGGGCGACGTTGATAGCTGTACTCAACCAATAGGGGCCAGCCACGTGTCTATGGAATAGCAAGCGATTCAGATGTACAGCGTAACTGAAGAGACATTTTTTTGACCGGACAAATCGGTAGCCCGGTGACAATTTAGTTCGGTTGAAGGTCTGAAGTTTTAGCTCGGCTGGTAACAAATAATCTCAATCATGCTACGCAGATGGAATTAAGGGGCAATTGAGAGGGAGTTTTTATGAGCATTAAGGCCAAGCTAAGCCCAGGCGTAGTAATAGGCCGTTTTATGGGCTGTGGTGAAAAGGGCTTAGCGAGTAGACCTTAGTGTTAGCTCGGTCCAAGTATGGTTACATTTGCCACGATCGAAGTGGTGATAATTAGCTGGGTCATAATATTTAGAGCCGAGGTATTTGGGCTTCTTATGGTGGACCTTGCTCTTGCTAGCTCGGTCAAAGCTTGCTGTAGTTAGCTCGGTCTCGATAGGCAAATCCGAGGTACAAGTGAACAAGAGCCAAGCTATGTGTTGCATGTGAAGACGCTGGATTAAGTATGACAAAAGCTAGTGTTAGCTTGGTCATACTGTCATCTAACCGAGGAAAAACCATCTCACTTGGTTTAAGGAGTGAGGAGGGTGTTGAAGGATAAACATTATCTTTTAGGTGTGTGATTCCTAGAAGGACTCTACATGGAAGAATAAGAGTCCTACTAGGATTGTGCCATGCAAAAACTATAAAAGCTCACAACATAACCTATGTAAAGGTAACACACAACTTTGATTCTAAGATTACACAGAACTTTTGTCTATCTGTCTATTTTGCTGACTTAGGCATCGGAGAGGTATCCGGCACACACCCGCCGGCTAGCTCACGTTTGTGTTTTCAGGGAACAAAGTGACGATGTTTGGAGGAGCGCAGACTTGATCAACAGGATTATACGAGAACATTATTTCGCGCTCGTACAGGTTTAAAGATTTAAAATGCGTTTGGAAGCCATTTTTGAGAAGTTCGGAACTTTGAAATTTTATAGATTGCTTGAGCGCACATTAAAGGCTTCGAGTACTTTTGCAGTTTTTACAGATCGAGTTTGCTCGAGCGAACAGCTCTTTTTCAGCATATTTTGGAAAAATGGCATTTAGTTCATATTTCGATCTCATCACTTTTCAAAGCATTCTAGATATGATTTATGGTTCAATAAAGATTAATAAGTTACTAATCAACATAAATTAGTCAGTTAAAGAATAAATCGTTGATCTAGTAGTAATTGTTTAGGAAGCCAAGTAAGAAAATCAGTCTATTTGGAAAAGAAGAACTTAGTAAAGAAAGAATATGTGAAATAAGAACCCGATTCATTTGAATAAAGAAAGAATACTTAGACAAGAAAAGTCAAGTTTGATCCAGAAAGTGATATTGTGTTTCAATGTGAATATATTATGTGCTTGTGTACGTCATGCGCTATTGTCTGTCTGATTTGTCTGATCTATCTGATCTGCTTTTGGAGCTATCTGTGAGTAATAACTTTGTAAAGCTATGTTTAACTTTAAATATTTTCTTAATGATATGATATTATCAGTTTTCTGAAATCCTATATTCTGTTTGGATAAATGATTGTCCAATTTTTTGAAATATATTCGTGGTATTCTTAGCATCATGTGATATCTGCTATCTGCTCTGTATATATCCTATATACTTATGGGTCAACTGCTTATGGATCCTTATGAACGTCTCTTGTGCACATGAGTCAACTGTTTATGTCCCATATAAATGGGTCAACGATTCTGTTAACGCTAATGAATGTACCATGTATGATTATTTGTGAACTCTAAATATGAATGTGATTATGAATCTATTTCTAATCTGAATTCAAATTTCTTAATCTATTATGGACATCATTCATTAAAATCCTTACTCTATTATTATTCATTGGGCTCCAGTTTACCGTATTATTTATGTGTGTAGGTGATCAACTGCATGATCAGGTCTGAGCTGTTGCCTGGATCTATTTTGTGTCAGCCTGCCACTATGTCTCCCGAGGAGGTTCCCGTTTTGAGAAGTGATCCAGTTTTGCGATCCATGTTTAAGACTTTTGTTTTCTTTTGTTTTGTTTGAGCAAGTTTCTATTCTGTCTGTGTATTGGGCTAAGACCCATTTTGGTTTATCTGTATATGAATTCACATCATATATGTAAATATAAGTTTGAAATTTTTTGTCCCATGTACGTCTACACACCTCTATGGACATTATATTGTGATATTGCTTTGGCTAGCCCCTTAATTTTATTGATTTGTTTAGAGGCCTTCGGTAATCCTAGGATTACTGGCCGATTACGATGCTAAACCTATAGAGGCGGGTTTGGGTCGTGACAGAGTGGTATCAGAGCATGTGTTATACCACACACACAAGTCCATATGAGCTATAGGGTGTCTTAGAAAAGAAATAGGGACATTACATCTGCATGTGTGAGTGTGTGAAGTCATGTGAACATATCTGAACCATTATGAACTGAATCTGAGATGCTAAAATTGTGAAAAGATTATTCCTATGTTTATTAGTGCTTTGTTTACCTATAGCAAATGGAAAATACAAGAAGTGATGATGCAACTGAATCCTTTGAGACCCGAATGAATCGAATGAAAAGAATGCTCGAGGCCTTAACCTAGATGTATTTGATCGGGTTAGTGTATTGAAACTGCCCAAATATGTGGATGTACTCGACCAAGCCCTGATAACAAAAGCCAATTTGGCCGCAATAAAACAAGCTAAAACTCCAACAACTGAATGGAAAGGCAAAAGATATGGCTTCAATTTCAGAAAAGGTCGTTCATTTTCTATGACCAAGAAGTAGAATACGGGATTTACTAGCTATTCAAGTCAAAGCAGTGGATCTGCACCTGTTTGTGCTAAATATGGAAGAAAACATAAAGGTGTATGTCATCGTGTATCTGGTGCTTGTTTTCGGTGTGGCAAAATTGGTCATGTAGTGAAAGACTAGCAATTCATGTCTGAAAACACCAGTCATCCCGCAGCAAGTTCGGCCGGATTCGCTTCTGTACCAAGATCAAATGTGAGAACTAACACTGGAAAGAAACTCTAAGGCAAGGCCGATTATTTGCACTTGTTCCTGGTGATGCGCAGAACACCGAATCAGTAGTGTTAAGTATAATCCTATCTGTGCTCAGAATGCTTATGTATTGATAGACTCTGGCTCTACAAATTCTTTCGTGTCACATGCTTTTTCCCGAAAGTTGACTAGACCGCTAGAACAAATGAACTATTTGTTGCCTGTATCTACACCATCTGGGGGTTCTATGCTATGTGCTTATGTATATCTGACATGTGATATTATGATTGGTCATGTGTTATTGTATGTTGATTTGCTACCCTTGAATGTTGATAATTTTGATTGTATATTGGGTATGGATTGGTTGACAAAGTATCATGCTACTATTGAGTGTATTGCTAAATCTATTATATTTCGGCCACTGGGGTTGCCTGAGTTTGTATTTTGTGGAAATGGTGTGGTTCCTCCCCCGTACTTGATTTCTGCTATGAAAGCTGTCAAATTGTTTAGAAAGGGATGTAAGGGTTATTTGTTCTATGTCTTGAACGTGGCTACTGTTAGTCCTGATGTGGAAACTATCCCTATAGTCTGTGAATTCTCTAATGTCTTCCCAAATGAACTACCCAGGGATCTAATTGATAGGGAAATTGAATTTACTATTGAAGTAGTACCTGGAACCAAGCCAATTTCTAATACCCCACACAGAATGTCAACCTTTGAACTGAAAGAATTGAAAATCCAATTGCAAGAATTGTTAGATAAGAAGTTCATTCACCCGAGCACTTTGCCTTGGAGTGCTCCGGTGTTGTTTGTTAAAAAGAAATATGGGTCTCTGAGGTTGTGTATAGACTACCGAGAATTAAACAAAGTAACTGTCAAGAACAAATATCCACTGCCCCGAATAGATTATTTGTTTGATCAACTTCAGGGAGTCCAAGTGTTTTCAAAGATAGATCTTAGATCTGGGTATCACCAGTTAAAGGTCAAAGCAGGAGATATTGAGGAGATAACCTTTCAAACTAGATATGGGCACTATGAATTTCTGGTAATGCCGTTTGGGGTAACCAATGCACCTGCCGCCTCCATGGACCTAATGAATAGGGTTTTTAAACCATATTTGGATGAATTTGTTATTGTATTTATTAATGGCATTCGGATTTATTCTAAAAGCAAAGAAGACCATGAAAAACATTTAAAGACTGTGCTACAGACTCTGAGAGAAAAGAAATTGTACGCTAAATTGTCCAAATGTGAGTTTTGGCTTGACAGTGTGACATTTTTAGGGCATTATAGACACCCCATTTTTTACCGCCCGCAAGACTTAGGCGCTTTATTCCAAGCACTCGATGATGAAAGTTACATTGTGTAAGTGGTTTGAATTCTCAATGAAGGAATCCAAATTCGAGCTTTAAACAATCCTAACCTTCCATACCCAAGATATTTTTACCTTAGAAATCCATTTTTGAGCATTGTGCCAACCTGCATTGAACCTGAAACTGAGAGGTAGGGGAGCCACATTAGGGCCCGGTCGTTCCTCATTTGGGACCAGCCATGGCCATTGAGACCCAGCCGTTCCTTTTGGGCGATAAATACTATTCTGGGCGGCAATCTGGCAACTGTCTTTTTTTGAAGATATTTATGACCTATTTACCTCAAATTCTATAAATACGAGCTCAGACCTCTATTTTGAGGGTTAGAAAAATTTCAAAGAGTGTAAAAGACCTTTTAGAGCTCCTTCTTCTCTTGCAAGTCACCTTTGTGCTATCCTATCATCCTTGAACTATATACATACACCATATACACCCTTAGAGCTTGGACTTGGAGCCTTGGTTGAGACTTTAGTACCATAATTCAACCTTGAGAGTGCTTTGGGAGTTTGGGTTACAACAAAAGCACCCTCTCTTCAAGAGGTATAAGCTTGATACTTTCTTCCTTGCTTTCATTTTAATCTTTGTCTATCTTTTTCTTGTGTTGTCATACTATTTTGGATCAATTCCAAGTGTTGAAACTTGGGGTTAAAGAGCTACCAAAGGTAGAGAGGCTTAACACCCTTTCTTGAACCTTATCTCGTAGCTCACACCCTTTGTTTTCCCACTCTTCTCTTTGACTTATACACTTATTTTCAAAGTTTTAAAAGGCTAAAAAATATGATTTAGAAGTCCCAAGAGTGGAGGGGTTAGCCACCCCGCCTCAGTCTTGCTTACTAGCTTTGTATCCTCTTGGTTTTGGCTCTCTTTTGTTCTCTCTTAAACATGATTTTAGGCACTATTTTTTGCATTTTAGGGGCTGTATAAATCATTTAAATAGTTTATGCTTTGAACATCATGTTTGTAGTGTTGTAAGTCCTCGTGAATTTGGTTGTTTAGGACTTAGACATTGATTCATTTGAGTTGATGGCTTTCTTTACCTAGTTTTCATGTAAAGAGTCCCACTTTTGTAAATAATTAACTTTGCATAATCATCTCTACCACCTCCCTCCTTTCTTGATTTTCTTGGTTTAAGAGTTGTGTCAAACAATTGATTGGTGTTTAAGGCATAAGAAAGAGACCTTCTATGCTTAATGGTTTAATCTCTTTGGAGGTTCATTACCAAGGCATTACATCTCTCTCATGCTAAAGACAACTTCTTGTTTAACATTTCTCTTCATTTAATCGACTTAACACTCACTTTCAAAAAAAATGACTAAAGTAATGGAAAGGTAAGATGAAAAAAGAATAATAAAATGTGCTTAAAATCGATTAAAACTGACATAAAAATGACTAATAAAATTGGTTGGATTCGGTCAGACCTTATACCGAATTCATCACTTCTAGAGTCATCACATACTAATTCGTGATGTTTGATGATTCTTAAGGTGTGTCTACCTCCCTTCTTAAATTAATTTCATGATAGGAAGGAGATGTTGCTTGTCTTTCATTGCATTCATTAACTTTTTGTCCTATAGTGTCCAAAATCATCACGCAATCAACTTGCGACCATTGATGGTTTGGCAACTGAACCCGCTCTTCTCTTGAGAATCTCCATGATAGAGGACATAAAGGTTAAACATTGCTTAGAATTGCTCTATCTACACTGCTTTCACCTTAGAACACAAAAGCGGTTTTCTGCACACAAAAAAAAATAGGACACGACCGGATTTGTTTGGACCCAGCTGGGTCTCATTGTGAGCTGACCGAGCTCCAAAGTTTGGTAACCAGAGCACTTTTTGTTGGAACAGAGAGCAGTGACTGAAGGTGAAACAAAATTGTTTCCCAAGAAGCAGATAGGGCAGTTTCTGAAGGCTGTCTTCATTTGCGCACGGGAGATCTTCGTTCATTCTTTACATATTATTGTTGTAATAGTTAAATACTTATTCATTTATTATTTTTTTGGATTTGTAATAAGTAGTTGATTTGGACACTTGGACATTCGGACCCTTTTGTGTGAGGGCACATTTGTAATAATTTTTGTGAATGTCTTCCAACCCCCGTTCTTTCTTCCTTTTATTTATCCGCTTATCGTAGTTGTATAGCATCATATTTTCCTTATCATTTTCCATGACTCGCAGCCATTCTCTTTGCATACAAAGGGTTCGGCTCGTCATACTAATCAATGTCAATTTTAAGTTCGTTACTTGAATACGTGCTTTGTCGTATGCCTTGAATTGACTCACATGCCATGTTAGTAGCCGAACCCATTAATTGCATGTTGTATGTGTCACATTAGTCATTTGCATTGTTAGGATCATGCATTTTTCTAACTATTTTTCCTTTTCTTTTGGCTTGCCTCGATTGTGTACTAGGTGAGCATTTCTTGCTTTAGCATATTGCATGTGTGTTAATGTTTCCATATCAAGCATGATTACCATGAGGCTAAGTGCTTAGTTAATTTACCTATTTGAATGCTGGTGAATGAAAGCTAATTTGCTTAAATTGGGATAATTTGATCAATGTACATATGGGTTCACTTTTTCAAGTGACACATATTCAAAACACTTTTCAAACAAACATAAAATCAAAGCATTCTAAAATGAGTGAAATAGTCTACACTTGTGTGCCTCACACAGTAAGTTAGCATTAATAAATTGGAACAAGAGCATAAAATGTACATAAAAATGACATCATGATTAGTAGAGGCCGATCTTTGATCGGGTGAGTGGGGTGCACAATTCATGACCTTCCCCTCTCATACCTAAGTTCGCAAGTGTAGACACCCCATTTTTGACCGTCCTCAAGACTTGGAAGTCATCGTTTGAACACTCAATGATCATCCATGCTCGTGTTCGTTTTGAGTTCTCGGAGGTCTCAGCAGCGCGCCTTGCCTCAAGATCTTTCAACTTGACTATTTTGTGCTTTGTTGTGGACCAAACACTTGTGTTTTGCTTTTGAGGGAAGAGGGTGATTTGTATGCCATCCCCACACCCCACCGGCTATGGCATGATGCCATCAGCCACGTTTCCTTAGCATCGGCCAAATATGTTGGGCGATCAGCACTATATTTGGTTGGCCGGCCCTTATGTTGGTCAATCGGCCATTTTTGGTGGCCGAACCCTGTTCATCTGCTTTATGCAGATATTTTATGCCAGCTGTATTAGCTAGCATCCACAATTACCCCCTCCATACACGTGTATGGAGGGATTTGCCCTTTGCTTAGCTTCTCCAAAAAGCTTTGCAAATTGGATTTCTATAAGAGGGGAGACCCTCCTCCCTTCTCAGGGGTTCTAAAATTAGGGTTAGAAAAAGTTGTATCTCTTTATCTCTATATCTCCCTATCTCTATCATTTGTGTGTGTATTTGTGACCTAAAGTGATTTTTGTTCACACTATTGCACACAAACACCTAGCATTACACCATCCTTGGTTGCTGAGGTTCTAAGGAGTTGTTGTTAGGGTTCTTGGAGTGGTTTTGATCAGAGAAAGGTGCTGGTGTTGTGTTCTTGAAGGTGTTCTTCAAGGGTAAGCATTCTTGCTTTAGATACCCCTTTCTTGCTTAGGCTTTTAGCCCCTCTTGCTTATTGTTTTAAGCTTAGCTATTAACTGATAAAAGTTCTATTTTTACTTTCTTTTGAACTTTGTTTAAGGTCATTTTGAGGTTTGGGGTTGTCTACCCCCTCTAAGGCCTTGTTGGGCCTTATTTTAGGCCATCCCTTTTGGCCCTTGCTTTGAGCTTTGCATGGCCTCTCTACCACTGAAATCCAAAGGATTTTCAATAGTGGAGAGGTGGTTTTGGTGTCCTAAATAGGAGAGGGTCATCCCCTCTCCTTGTTGTCTTGAATACTAGCATAAGTGGCTTATGTTGATGGCTTGTATGCCTAGCTTGTTTTAGCTTCATTTCAGCAAGTATTTGGTGTTGTTTTTCCATGATTTACCTCTGTTTAAAGTTGGTTTAGTGGTCTCTTGCATGCACCATATACTTACCTTGCAATTCCCTCATTTGCCTTAACATGTATCTAGCATTTAAACTATCATGCTTGCATGTTTTGGCTCAACTCCATGAAGCTTCTAGCCTTGTTTTAACATGCTTGAGCTCTATTTTTCATTGTTTTGGTCATGCTTACATTATTTTGTATAGCTACCATACAATCTAGCTTGTTAGCTTTGGGTGTTTGAGTCACTAGCATGCTCTATTCGGATCATTTCAGTGGTTTGGCATCACTTGTAATATTATTTCAATCCATATAGTATGCTCAAACACTTGCACTTATCACTCCTTTAATGCTTTAAAGAGTTGATGTTTTATGCCTCATGAATGTGTCATTATGTGTGCCACCATGCTTAGGTCTTTAGGATGCCATCTAAGTGAGTTTTTGGGCTTACTTTGACATGCCATAACTCTGTTTTCCATTGCTTAAATCATGCCATGTTTGGTTTTGATAAGTGTAGTGTAATACCCTCTTTGGTAGCCTTGCATGCCTCATGCTTTGGCGTTGTGTTCTAGCTTGTGTTGGCTAGTTTCAAGCTTGCTTTCAGTCTTGTTTGGACCTGCCTTAGGACTATTTTAGGTCGTCTTGGCCCTTTGGGGCTTGCTTTGTATAGCCATGGTTCGAGCCCCTTCACTAGTTTCAAGCTTTAAACTTTCTTGCATGCTTTGCTTATGTACTTTGGTCGGTTTGGCACCTCTCCTAACATGATTTCAGAGCTTAACATGTTTGTCACATGTCCATGTTTATCCTCTTTTAAGTGTGCTTAAGAGTTTCTCTACTATGCTCAAGTGTTAGGCCAATAGGCATGCATGTTTGTATGTGTTTTTTGTCCTCATTTCCATTGCATTTTGGCCACTGATTTTGACCTATTTGAGGGCTGTCCATTTTGGTTTAAGTCCATCCTTTGCATGTTGTTGCATGCTTGCCTTGCATGTTGTTGCATACTTGGCCTATTGCATGTTGTCGCATGCTTGAGTTATATTGCATTTGGCATGCCTTTTGATAAGTTGTTTTGCATATTTGCATGCATTGTCGCTTGCATGTTATTGCATGCTTGCCCCACATGTTGTTACATACTTGCCTATCCGTGAATGTTGTCTCATGCCTTGCATGTTTGCATGCTTGCCTAGGTTGCATTGCATGTTTGCATGCTTATTACCATTAGCCTTGTATGAAATTGTCCTTAACATGCTCATGTTGCATTAGTTTTGCTTGCATGATTGCATCCCTTGCCTCTTGATCAAGCATGATAGAGGTTGGGGTCCTTTATGTGTTTTTGTGCATTTCATCCCATATTGAATTGCACATTCGGCTCCTTTGGCCATTATGCCTTGAAATGCGTGATTGGTGGCCCGAGGGTCGAAGACTATACTCCCTTGAGTTCATAACATGATAGGGAGGGTAGTCGTGCAAACATTGTCTTGTAAATGTATTGTCATGCTCTGTTCGTTCTCTGCTGCAGCAACACAACATTCTGCAGGAAGATATGACCGGTCGGCCATCTTCAGTGCCGGTTGGCTAAAGATTGTTGGCTGAGAGCCTTACACTTGGTCGATGACCAATTTACCATGGCTAATGGCCCTATCTCTTGGCCGATGGACTCTCAAAAAGTTTCCAAGGTAGTTCAGAAGTGTCACAGAAGTTGGCACAACTTTCAGAGGTATAGAGCAGTGTAAACAGAGACAACATGTGACATGGCGATGAATTTCCGAGTAAAGCCGTCCGAGCATGCATACATCCCTCTTCCGGAGGCTGTTTTTACTGTTTTCATAGCTTAATTGATTTGCTTAATTAGTTAAGTGTTGTGTAATAATTAATTAGCTTGTTAGTTAGTTAATTATGTAATTTGTATTATTCTTTCGGTCCCTCCGTCGAGAGGGCGCAATTATGTAATAAGCGTGCGTGTGTGTGATGCATGTCTTCCAACCTCCACTTCTTTCTCCTTTTTATTTTACCGCTTATTATGGTTAGTTTTAGGGCATATTTGATTTAGCATATCTTATGCTATGCATGCGTGCATCCATTCATCTGTATTGCATGCATCGGGCTCAACGCATCATACTAACTGCATTGTACTTTCAATACATTACTTGAATACGTGTTTTAACAGCATGTTATCAAGTTCCATTTCACATGACATTCTAGGTAGCCGAGCCTATCTTAGGTACATTTTCACATGTGTTGCATTAGACATCTTAACAGGAACTAGGACCATGCATGATTTCTAACGAGTTCTTTGTTTTGGCTCGGAGTACACTGTGAGTGTTTACGCTTTAGCATACTGCATGTGTGTTAAT
>NW_021025491.1:1584827-1630464 GCF_004153795.1 Camellia sinensis | reverse complement strand
GCTTCCAATGGGTTCCAGGGTGAGGCCAAGAGTGCCCAGCTGATAGGTCAAGCTATTGCCAATAATCCGGCATTTATTACCCCAAGGAAGATTGAAGCTGCTAGAGAAATTGCACATACAATCTCAAATTCAGCCAACAAGGTTTTCTTGACTTCAGATGAACTGTTGTTGAACCTTCAGGAGACAAACTTGGGGACCTCCACTGGGCAGAAGTAAACACAGCAGGTTAAAAAACCTCAGTAACTTCCTTCTTTAGTTCTATTTGTGACTCTTCATTTGTGGGAAAATCTTATTAAGCTCTGCATAGTGGACATGTTGAATGGTTTTATGTGTTTTTTTCTTTTCTTTTGTTTTTTGAAGTCTTCGGAATGAACGAATATATTTGTCAAACTTTTCATACTGTTCAATCAAGATCCGTGTTCAATAAGGGTTAGACTTTTATGATATGATTTTGGAGCCATCTGGTAACATGGCTTATCACCACTGGATGTCTCCCTAGATGCCACCGCAAGACAAAAATTTGCGAAAAATTTACACTAGCTGGTCTACCGACTTTACACCCACCCAGTCGACCGGTGGTTTGATGAAGTTCCGTTGAAGCAGTTGATATCAAAAGAAGGTTTTACTTAAATTTTTACTCAAAAATGGTGAAACAAAAAAAAAAAAAAAAAAAAAAAAAAAAAAAAAAAAAAAAAAAAAAAAAAAACACAAAAACACAAAAACACAAAAAAATTATTTAAAATATTCAAATTACCTGTATTATATGAAAAAAAAAAATTGAAAAAGAAACCAATAATTGCATAATAATATAAAAATTCCTGTATAGAAATAACAATTTCACCATAATAACTAGACATCAGCAAAATTATGCCACTACATAATGTTGCATAATACATATATAATGTTTAAATACATAATGTTGTTCACAATTCAAAATAACATAAACAAGAAACAAAATTTTTTCTCATCATTCTTCGTGGGAAATAAAAACAAAAGTTAGTCGCATTCATCACAGGCTCGCATTCCACAAGAAGCAAACTCATACTCGGGAAATATCTAAAAAACAAAAATAAAAATAATTAATGACAATATAATTATGTGTTAATATGGTAATTACAAAAATAATAAAAAAAAAAATTAACTACTATACAATTATAAAGATAATTAAGTAAATAATTTTTCCTAGACCGAAATCCGGCTCTAACTCTCAAATCGGGAGCCCGATTTGAGTCTCGTCTTCTCCCACAAGTCTCTCATGCCAAGGTGGTCGTGTATGCCAAGTTTCATGTTAATTTGACGCTGTTTGGTGATTTTGAGCCGTCAACACCTCAAATTCTAAGTTTCATAAGGAACTGGTTTGCCTAAACCGAAATCCGGCTCTAACTCCTAACCTGGGAACCTGATTCGAGTCCCGTCTTCTCTCGCAAGTCTCTCGTGCCTAGGTGGTCGTGCATGCCAAATTTCATACTAATCTGATGTCGTTTGGTGATTTTGGGGTGTCAACACCTTGAATTCTAAGTTTCTTAAGGAACTAGTTTGTCTAGACCGAAATTTGGCTTTAACTCCCAAACCGGGAATCCGATTCGAGTCTCATCTTCTCCCACAAGTCTCTCGTTCCTAGGCGGTCGTGTGTGCCAAGTTTCGTGCCAATCCAATGCGGTTTGGTGATTTTGGGCCGTCAATATCTCGAATTTTAAGTTTATTAAGGAACTAGTTTGCCTAGACCAAAATCTGGCTCTAACTCCCAAACTGGGAACCCAATTCGAGTCCCGTCTTCTTGTACAAGTCTCTCGTGCCAAGGCGGCTGTGTGTGCCAAGTTCGTGCTAATTCGACGCTATTTGGTGATTTTGGGGCGTTAACACCTCGAATTCTAAGTTTCTTAAGGAACTACTTTGTTTAGAGCGAAATCCGGCTCTAACTCCCAAATCAGGAACCTGATTTGAGTTCCATATTCTCCCACAAGTCTCTCATGCATAAGCGGTCGTGTGTGCCAAGTTTCATGCCAATCCGACGCCGTTCGGTATTTTGGAGCGTCAACATCTTGTATTCTAAGTTTCTTAAGGAATTAGTTTGCCTAGACCAAAATCCGGCTCTAACTTCCACATCGGGAACCCGATTTGAGTCCTGTTTTCTTCAACAAGTCTCTTGTAACTAGGCGGTCGTGTGTGCGAAGTTTCGTGCCAATCTGACGTCGTTTGGTGGTTTTGGGCTGTTAACACCTCAAATTTTAAGTTTCTTAAGGAACTAGTTTGCCTAGACAAAAATTCGGCTCTAACTTCCAAACTGGGAACCCGATTTGAGTCCCGTCTTCTTCCACAAGTCTCTCGTGCCTAGGCGGTCATGTGTGTCAAGTTTCGTGCTAATTCAACGCCGTTTGGTGATTTTGGGCCATCAACACCTTGAATTCTAAGTTTATTAAGAAACTAGTTTGCCTAGACCGAAATCTGACTCTAACTCCCAAACCGGGAACCCGATTCAAGTCCCATCTTCTTCTATATAAAATATATCTCAAAATACAAATTTGATTTGACCCAGAAGTAAGAACTTATTTATCAAAATTATTACAAGGATAATAGAAAAATTAGAGGAACCATGCAATTTTAAACAATTTTTTCAATCTGAGACAAAAAGAAGGAAACAAAGAAATTACTATGAAAAAATATATTAAGCATGAGGAAAGGTGCTCTAGCCGTAGCTAAAATACCTGTTGCCAGTGTGGGATCTACAACAAGTACTCGAGATCCTTCAGGAAAATTTCCAGGTAACCTACAAAACAGGATGCAAAATGTATCAAAAGTAGGGTTACCCAAAAATTGTTATTTGTTTTTATAACGAATGGTTAAGACATTTAAACATATCTACATGTTTAGATTAGGTATTCATATGCTTTGAAAATAAAGTTAAATAGGGTACACTCATGTACTTTTAGTGTGGTTTATTAACTATGGACTTAAGATTTGCGCCAACAATGACAAGTACCAAAAAATATGGTGAAAGGAAGAAAAGGCTTTCATAACGTAAATAAAGCATGAAGGCTTTTGGTTGAATTGGAATCATACCATAATGAAAACAATGAGAAAAGTACAAGACAACATGTTTGAAACAAAGAGGAACAACCTAAAATAAAGAGTAAAGAGAAAAGCCAAGTTTCTATAATGGAGAATTCTTACTTGTTCAAATATACAGTTGGCTGAAGTGTTTCCTCATCTCTGCTAATACCTTAATTTGCAAAACGTAAATAAACATGATCAATTACCTAAAAATTTAATGAAACTTCAAAATGAAGGAACAATATATAAATGTTATTGAAATAAGCAAAACCATAAAAGCAAATTTATTAAATAAAGGTAACGAGTATGTGAACATGATTTTATATGTACAAAATGCAATATTCACAGCCTAAAGAATATTGGCTTTTTGATAAAATTTGTAGATGATTCATATTCAAAATGAGAAGGATACATATAGATAAGTTGACCAATCAAAATAACATCACCCCTTCCACATGACAGTGCAAAAACCTTGTTGCCGGTGAAATTGATGATGCATATTCTGATAGAGCAAGACCGACTCTCAAGATAGGAACAATCTGCAAAACTTTTTGATAAAAAATTGGAATAAGAGAAAAAATTTTAAAAAGATTTTGATAAAAATTTGATTAAGGATTGTAATAGTTGATATCAAATTAAGTTTTTTTACTAAAATTTAGAATTAAATTAGATGAAAAAATTTGTTAAGGATTGGAGATGCTCTAAGCCTTTTGGATTTGATATTTTAAATTTAAATGAATGTTGTGTGTAAATTATAAATTTGGGAAAGAATTAGGAAATAAATAAAAAAGGCAAGAGAAATGAAGAAAAAAAAAGTAAATTATTTTGCTTTTACATTTTTCTTTCTTTTTTCAAATCTGTATTAAAAATCATATCTAAACACAACCTAAAGAAATTATAATTGTTCATCAAAAATTAAAAAGTTTAGATCATATCCACTTGAAATATATTGTAGACACCCAATTTTTGACCGTCCTCAAGACTTGGACGTCATCGTTGGAACACTCGATGATCATCCATGCTCATGTTCGTTTTGAGTTCCCGGAGGCCTCGGCCGCGCGCCGTGCCTCGGGATCTCTCAACTTGCCTGTTTTGTGCTTGGTTGTGGACCAAACACTTGTGTTTTGCTTCTGAGGGAAGAGGGTGGCTTGTTTGCCATCCTCTCAACCCACCAGCCAATGATTGAGACCATCGGCCCTGTTTTCCTACCATCGGCCAAAAGTTTTGGCTGATCGGCACTTTGTTTGGTCGGCCGGCCATTGTGTTGGTCGATCGGCCATTTTGGCTAGCCGAACCCTGTTTATCTACTTTATGAAGATATTTTATTGACCCCCTCCATACATGTGCATGGAGGTATTTGCCCCTTGCTTAGCTTCTCTAAGAAGCTTTGCAAATTGGATTTCTATAAGAGGGGAGGCCTTCCTCCCTTCCCAGGGGTCTAAATTTTTTAGGTTTAGAGAATTTGTATCTATCTATCTTTATATCTCCCTCTCTTTACATTTGTGTGTGTATTTGTGCTCAAAAGTGTGATTTTGTCTCACTATTGCACACAAACACCTAGCAATACACCATCCTCTTGGTTGCTGAGATCCTAGGGAGTTGGTTTTGGTGTTCTTGGGTGGGTTTGAACTCAGAAAACTTGCTGGAGCTTTATTCTTGAAGAGGTTCTATAAGGGTGAGTTCCTTGCTTTAGATACCCCATTCTTGCTTAAGCTTTTAGCCCTTCTTGCTTATTGTTTTAAGCTTAGATTATAACTGATAAAAGTTCTGATTTTTAGTGCTTAAGACCTTTGTTTAAAGTCATTTTTGTGTTTGGGGTTGTTTACCCCCTCTTAGGCCTTGTTTGGCCTTATTCTTGTGCTTTATTTTTAAGCTTTGAGATCACCTTGTTTTGGGCTTCTCACCACTGAAATCCAGAGGGATTTCAATGGTGGGGATGGTGTTTTAAGGTCTCAAATAGGAGAGAGTCCCCTCTCCTTGTTGTCTTGAACGCTTGCATAAATGGCTTATGTGGGTAGCATGTTTGCTTAGCTTGTTTTAGCTCAATTTCAGTAGGTATTTGGTGCTATTTTTCCATGTTCTACCTCTGTCTAAGGTTGGTTTAATGGCCTCTTACATGCTCCATGTACTTGCCTTGCAATCCCCTTATTTGCCTTAATAAGCATCATGGTGTAGCATGTCATTCTAGCATGATTTTGGCTCAACTCCATGAAGCTTTTAGCCTTGTTGTGACATGTTTAAGCTCTGTTAGGTGTTTTCTTGATCATATATGCCATGTTTTGTATAGCCATAAGGCATTCTAGCTTGTTAGCCTTGAGTGTTCAAGTCACTGGCATGCTTTACTTGGCTCATTTCAATGATTTGGCATCACTTGTTATGTTATTTCAGTCCATATAGTACACTCATATACTTACATTTGTCACTCCTTTAATGTTTTAAAGAGTTGATGTTTTATGCCTCATGAATGGGACATTGTGTATGCCTCTATGCTTAGGTCATTTGGATGCCATCTAAGTGATTTTTTGGTCTTGTTTTACCATGTCATAACTCTGTTTTTATTGGTTTATGTCATGCCATGGTGTAGTGTAACACCTTTTTTGTAGCCTTGCATGCCTAATGCCTTTGGCCCTTTTGTTCTAGCTTATTTTGGCTTTGGTCCTTACATATTGTAGGTTCGTTTGGACATGCCTTAGGACTGTTTTAGGTCCTCTTGGGCCTTTGGGGCTTGCTTTGTATGGCCAAGGTTTGAACCCTTTGGCTAGTTTCAAGCTTTAAGCTTTCTTACATGCTTTGCTTGTGTACTTTGGCTGATTTGGCATCATCCCTTGCATGATTTCAGAGTTTAGCATGTTTGTCACATGTCCATATTTGTCTCTTTTAAGTGTGCTTAAGAGTTGCCCTTTTATGCCTTAGTCTTTAGGCTAACTAGCATGCATGTTTGTATTTGTATTTCATGCCTTTGTTGCATCACTTTGGCCACTGATTTGGGCATGACCGAGGTCCTCCCATTTTGGTTTAAGTCCATCTTCGCATGTTGTTGCATGCTTGCCTTGGATGTTGACGCATGCTTGTTGCATACTAGTTCCATTGCATGTTGTTGCATGCTATCCCTATTACATCATGCTTACATGCTCGTTGCATGCTTGTCAAATTGCATGTTGTCACATGCTTGCTAATTAACATGTTTTTACATACTTCCCCCTTTGCATATTGTTATATGCAAGTTGCATTACATGGCATTGTTGTTAACATGCTCATGTCGCATTAGCTTTGCTTACATACTTAGGTTGCATTGCATTGTGTGTGCATTCCCTTGCCTCTTGATCAAGCATGATAGAGGTTGGGGCCCCTTATGTGTTTTGTGCATTTAATTTGATATTGAATTGCACACTTGGCTCCTTTGGCCATCATGCATTGGAATGCGTGATTCGTGGCCCAAGGGTCGAGAACTACACACCTTTGAGTCTTAAACATGATAAGGGGTGTAGTTGTGCAGACATTGTCTTGTAAATGTATTACCATGCTCTGTTTGTCCTCTGCTGCAGCAACAGGAGCTTTTCACAAGAAGAGATGGTCGATCGACCATCTTCAGTGTCGGTCGGCTACAAACACTTGGCCGATAGCCTTATATTTGATCGATGACCTTCCTATCTTGGTCGATGGCCTCTCACAGCACCCAGAAGGTGATTCAAAAGCATCCTTGAGACTTGCACAGTTTTTAGAGGTGCAGAGCAGTGTAAACAGAGGCAGCATGAGCATGGCGATAGATTTCCGAGCGGAGCCGAGCATGAATGCATTTGTCCCTTTTTCCGAGGCGTCTTTACCGCTTTAGTAGCTTAATTAATCTGTTTAATTAGTTAAGTGTTGTGTAATAATTAATTAGCTAATTAGTTAGTTAATTAGTCAGTTTGTATTATTCATTCGGACCCTCCGTCGAGAGGGCGAACTTTGTAATAAGTGTGCGTGCGTGTGTGAATGTCTTCCAACCTCACGTCTTTCTCCATTTTACTTACCTGCTTTCAATGGTTAGTTCTAGGTCATGTTTTAATTAGCATCCTTATGCTCGCATGTTTGCATCCATTCATTTGTATTGCATGCACGGGGCTCGGCGCATCATACTAACCGCATAGCATTTCAATTCCAACTTGAATATGTGTATCGAGTTGCCGCATTTCACATGCCATTCTTAGAATAGCCGAGTCTATTTTAGTTGCATTTTGCATGTGTTGCATTAGCCATCTTAACATAGGTAGGATCATGCATTGATTTCTAACTAGCTATTGTTTTGGCTCGGAGTACTTGGTAAGTGCTTATGCTTTAGCATCTTGCATGAGTGTAAGTGCTGCCATGATAGCGTGCTTGCCATGAGGCTAACTGCTTATGTGATATAACTGCCTGAATGACTGTGGGTGAAAGTTAGATTACTTGAATTGGAACAATTCATTGAAATGCGAGTTTTAAGCCCACTTGATTGTGGCAAAATCATGTTTTCTTAAGCCCACTTGAGGGTGGCAAACCCACGTCTTAGCCTACTTGCGAGTAGCACCTTCAAACCATTTTCAAACAGACACGAGATGTTTTGTTCCAACTTAGGCGATCTAGTCTATACTTATGTGTTGTGCGCATCACATAGTAAATTCTAACTAATAATCGGAATAAGAACACATGTGTTTTCAAAAACAAGATATCATGTTTAGTAGTGGCAGATCTTTGATCGGGCGAGCGGGGGTGGTCATAGATGACCTTCCCCAATCGTACACAAGTTCCCGAGCCGAGGCAACTTTGGTGATGATGGACACGTGGCCTTAGTCAACGAGTCAAGGTTTCCTAAATTCTCCCAAAATAAAATATTTAGGTGGCGACTCTGTATCTGGCAAAGTAGTCCATGTTTGGCACTTCTTTCTCAAAAATCAGTTTTCCAAAATGATTTTCCAGATTTAGACTCTTTGGTGGTTTATCAGTCTTGCATTGCACTTTGCAAGATTAGATTCAGAACCGTGACATATGAGTCCGAACTGTAGTAGCATGAAGCCCTCTAGGCGCGTCTACAGTTTGTAGCGACTCTGTTGGGGAGTTAGAGAACTTGACTCGAACTCATGATATCTTGTTTTGACTACACTTATGTGTTTCTTTGCGTTGCATTTGCATCGGTGCACCTAGGACACCGTGTTTGTCGTATGCTATTCCTGAACGGTTTGCTGGAGGCTTGCTTTGAGAAGCCTGCCATAAGGCTGACCGGTTGCGAGCTCTGCCACGACGGGAACACAATCCCCGATTTTTACCGAGGCACCCTTTTTGACCATTCAACCTAGTGCATATCAGAATCCATAGTGACCATTCAAGCTAGGACAGGTTGCTTACCCGATTATAGGTTGTTTGAAACCGCTGCGTGCGTAGTGAAACCCTAGCTCCTGACAAGATAGGACAGGGAAACCTTACCCCTCCATAGGGGTGTTTTGACTCTTACTTGCTTGATTATGTGCTTTTAGAGTTGGCCTCTACTAGAATGCATGTATCAATTTGCAAGTCTGGGTATCAGGCCTGAGGGCACCAATATTTGAGAATCAGTTTTACCTGAGGGTATCAGTTTACAGGCAGAATTTGGGGTAGAATTCAATGGAGAGCATAGTCATTCATCTTTGCTCATATTTGTTCTGGTGAAATTGGGCTGAGATGCTGCTTGTTTTCTCTTTTGCTAGGTAGTCTTGGGAACCATAGCTTCAGAAGGCTCCAATATCCCCTGAGTACACCGGACTTGTATCGATAGACTTTGTCAGGTCAGAGATTCAGTTCAATGGAAAATCAGTGTTCCTTTGCCAGAGGCAAGGTAAAAGGGCCAATCAGGCACAGATCATCAGTTCAACAGTCTTCGGATCAACGGTCATTATCCATCTCACCTGTGCGCAGTTGGGTTGAGATATCTACTTTTACCTCAGGGAGATACACCTGTTATTCAGCTGGACCAACACAATATGACAGGCTTAGAGGAGATGATGCGTCAACTCCAGGAGACTATGCAAGCCATACAGCAGGATACTGCCCGCCAAGCAAAAGTGGCTGCATGTCAAGCAAAAGTAGTGGCCTAACAGGCAGAGTTAATTGGCAAGCTACAACAGCAAACCGGAGCATTTGCTTCACATCCACCCCCACCCCCACCTAGAGTTCTACCACTCGGGGAGACTGCAAATGTCCAGGAAGATACAGACGTCCTAACAGGACCAGTTCCGCCACCAGTTCTACCACAGATTTCAAAGGCACCGGCCTTTTCAACAGATACACCATTTGAATCTGAGATGGACCCAACCGCCCTAAAGGTCAGTAAGCTTGAGAAGCTATTCAAGAGGGCTCAAGGTGTGAATTCCATTCCAAACATAGAGGATGGTTATACCGACTCAGTGGTGACATTGCTGGACCGGTTTAAAATGCCACATATCGACCGTTTCAATAGCTCTGGAGACCCAATGGTGCACCTCCGCCTGTTTTCTGATATCCTGAGGCTAACGGGCATCACCACGGCCCAGAAACTGTCACTATTTGGCCGAACCATGTCTGGGATGGCCACAATCTAGTATGGGAAATTGGAGAACTTTGTGAAACAGAATTGGGAAGAGATGGCTGAGGCCTTCATAGCTCAATACTCCTATAACACTCAGATCGAGGTCACAACTCGTGATCTCGAGACAACCCGGCAAGAGTCAAAGGAAAGCTTCTCTGATTTTGTGACACGCTGGAGGGCTAAAGCCTCGATGATGACCATCAGCGACAAGGATCAGATTCGGATGGTTGTGCGCAACCTCCAGCCCACGCTCATGCAGAAGATGATCGTCCTCCCCTTCCCCACCTTCGCAGATTTACATGAGTTCGGGGTGCAGATCGAGGACGCAATGAAACAAGGCCTGATTGACCAGGAGAAGGAACAGTCTAGGAGGGCGTTCTCCCGCAGTTCGAATGCGACCACCAGTGGTGATGCAGCTGCAAGATCTTCTAAAGTGGGCATGGTCACCACCACCACATCAAAAATAACCACCCCATTAACCGATGCGTCCGGAAGTAGCTCTCGAACAACCAAATACCCACCCCGAGTCAAGAGGGTTTTTACCTCATTTTATATGCCTTTGTCAAAGGCTCTGGGGGTTTTACTCAAGAAGGGACACCTGAAACCGTTGGAACAACGACCTCTACCTGATCCTCTTCCTTCAAAGCATGACCAGACTAAGTACTATGCCTACCATCAACAAACCGGTCATGACACTGACAGTTGTTTTCATCTGCGCCATGATGTACAGGATCTGTTTGATAACAGGGTCATCGCTGCACCAATCTTGCAAAGTCTATCAACACTCAATCAATGAACTTGTGGGGGGATAATGCGATGTGATGGCGGGATGAACCACCTGTGGATGGTTCTCGATTTACTCCAGATGTGGCGTATGGCACGCACTGTTTTGAGCATTTGCGAATGCTGGTTTTTGTACTTTCTGACTTGGATATTGAGTTAGTCTTGTTGTGTTGTATTAAGTCAGTCTTCTTATACTGAGTTAGTCGGGTCTGTCTTATTGTATCGAGTCAGTCCTGTTGTATAGGAGTCTAGTGATTCTGGGGGCGTTACCTCGGATATCACTTACTTGTTTTGCGTTTGTCTTTTTCGCTTTCTTTTTAAGTCTGTTTCTACCGTGGAGCCAGTTGTGTGAACAGATCTGAATGAAACAGTAGTAATTTTCACACTCTTGTGTTTGCCTCTGCCTTGTGCCAGTTGTGCTAGAAATTCTAAATAAGATGGCAGTATTTGACCAAAATTATGTCTTTTCTGTGCCTTGAAATCATTGCATTGACCTAAGTTTTTCAAAACTTTTTTTAACACTGTGATGAAACACAAAGAGGAAGGAATTCCTCGAGATTTGCAAAATTTGATCAAATTGAGAGAAAGAGAGGCGTGCTAAGCCCTTAATGAATGAGACCATGTTTGTTATCGTGAGTACTGAGAAGGATCCTGGCTTGATCTAGATTGGTTCTACATTGTCTTCGGCGCGAGCGACTAGTCACTTTCTTAAAAGATTTCAAAAAATGTTTTGCGCCGTCCTGCGAAGACCTGTGTGGAATCGCTCTTGAGATTGTGTAGCCTTGGACCGCTCTCAGCCTCGAGACTCGACCCCATGCTTTCAAACCTTCAACTTGGATTCAGAATGTTCAATGGTCAACCACGATGTGAGGCTTACATGGCCAGATCAGAAGTAACCCTTGAACTAAGGGAAAGAAAAGTTAGATCAAGAAGGTCAGACGTCGTCAAAAGAAGCTTGCAAAGCTCGATCAGAAGCAGTCCTTGAACTAAGGGCAAAAAATGTCAGAAGTGCTCGAAGAGTCAAAAATTGGGACATTGCTCAAGCTAATAAAGATCGGCAAGAATGCCAAATCCCAGAAGGAATGAAAGAAGAAAGTTTTGCTGAAGGACAACCAAGTTCCTATTCGCAACACTAAGGGCAAATTCAGCCCCGATTGGATGGACTTCTGCATCATCAGTGAATAGCAGCCACTCTCTTGGATTCAGATGGCTTCGAGATCCTAAAAACCATTTGACATGGACAAAGCTACACTTTTACCCTTGAGAGGCTCGCTGGGTCAAAAACCCGGAAGGGCTACCCAGGTAAAAGTTAGAGCAAAAAAAAAAAAAAAAAAAAAAAAAAAAAAAAAAAAAGAACAAAAAAGAACAAAAGAGAAAATGCAAAGAATGAAGAAAAGATGAAAAAGAAATGAAAAATTCTGAAAAGAAATGAAAAAAAGAAAAAAAGAAATGAAAAGAAAAGAAGAACATAGCTCGCAAGGTTGAAAACCCAAAAAGGGCGGCCTTGGCAAAAGTTAGAGCGCAAAAGGAGAGGTTAATACTCGAGTGTACCTTACCTGAATACGTAAGGCTTGATTCCCATGTTTGGGATATGTAGGCAACTTCATTCTGAAGTCCAGCCACAAACACTTCCAAATTAATTGTGCCCGTGTAATGGTTTTCATTATCTTTGCCTTCTCTATATCCGAGAGAGTTTGGTTATGTTCGTCACTCTGAGGATTGACTACAATGTGCTGCGGTGCTATTCAAACAAGGGGCAATTTTCCATTGCCATACAGTGCCGTTCAGACAAGAGGCAATTTTCCATTGTTTTGGATCTAAGGTTGTGCATCTCTAGAGTAAATTCTGTATTGGTCGAGCAGTGGCCATTTGCAAAAAACGGTTTTTGAGAATTTTTACTGAGGTTGACTAATTTTTTTCAAAAATTATTTTCCAAAACTGGACCATTTCTTGGACCCAAAAGGGAAAATTTTCAGTGCTCATAGCCTGACTTGCATGATTTCAAATCAAAAAGTTGAACAAGTATGTTAATCTAACTCTCGTATTGGTCAAAATTGTTTTAGTAGAGAACCAAAACAAAAAATGGTCAAAATGATGAACTAGGGGCGCAGTTAAGTCAGGTGTTCTATCTTTTCCCCATTGTCAACATACTTGTCAGAAAGGGCACCGTATTCGCCAGAAAGGGCACAGCGGAAGCTAACAGAGGGCTAAAAACTCTCTTATCTTCTGAGCAGCAAGGTATCTAGCCAAGTGCGAAGCACGAACTGGAATGGATCAAGTTATTCCACTCCCTTGTCTAGACACATCTGATCACGTTCGAACTCCCCAGCGGAGCATCGTCAACCGATGTCAGCTGTAGATTTTCTACACACCCAGTTGTAGTACAACCCTTTTGTGGAAAAGTTCATTGTTGTGAGCAGAAGAAGAAGAATCTAGCGGAATGCTAGGGGCAAGAGCCCGCAACTTTCTGTCTCTCCATAAACCACCCAGGGAAGGGATAAAAAATAAGAGAGACTGAAGAATAGAGAGATGTGCGTTAAGTGAAAAAGTGAGAAAATGGCTTTTTTAGAAAAACAGAGCCTGAGGGCCGAGTAATGTGAGAATCACAAACAAGGAAGGGTAGGAAACAATACCCGGAGGAATAGGCTCCCTGTGCACATTTGAGTCTTGTGTTCTGTTGTGTTTTGTTTATCTCGATTCTTGTTTTGAGTCGTTTCAAGTGTCAATAGATGTGTTTAGGTTGTTTACCTTGTCTTTTCCTTTGTTGAGTCGTGGTGCGCTGTGTTCAGTCGTAGGCTCAATACTCGGTTAAGAACTTATTTCAATTTCAAAAAAAATCGTTTTATGCTCAGAGTGCCGTGCCGTTCTCCATATTTGTGCAAAACAAGATTTGTTCTTTCATAAAACTTCAGGGTTCAACCCAGGTCATGTGAGAACAGTAAAACCAAGACTTATCTGAAGCTATATAGGTTCCAAACTACGAAGCAAAAGAAAAGAGGGAAAATTTGGAGCATCTGAGTGTGTTTCAACTTCAAAAAATTCCGTGATTGTACTCCGGATGTACCTCTTTAGGGCCTTGTCAATGCTCTGAAGTATGAGTGTGACTCTACGTCAAGCTCAAGATCAAGTTTGCTTCAAGACAGAATGGCAATCGGAAGTCCTCTCCCTGGGTATCATTCCCTGCCAGGGGCATCTCGATCGTGTTTGCAATGAGTTCCTAGGAGACCAACTACGACGGTGGAAACTAGAGTTCGAATGGCTGGTGCCTATAACGCAAAGGTTTGGGATTTCCGAGACTAAAGCCTGGTTTAAATACCCAGAGGTGTATCCCCTGCTTGAAATCTGTATGGAAGCCCCATAGGTTGAGATAGCGTGTGCGCGCCTCAATTCTGGATACTGAACCAACCTAGTCTGTCACCCCGTTGGAGAATAGGGAAAGTTGCGAATATGGTCAGAAAGAAAGTGGCATCCAAGGTGTTCTACGTGAAGAATCCTTGTCAGCATTTCAGAACCTTTGTACTATGAGTTGAAGGTAAGTGTTCGAAGAACACAAGGGGAGATCCCCATCAGAGTAGAGCGGTTCATCGCCACTCACCCCATGAGGTGCTTTCTAAAGCACCGCTATGTTTGTTTATTGCATTCCTTAAACATCATACATTGTATTGCATTGTACCTATCAAGTATCTTTCTCATTCCTGCACGATATTATATGTACGGTTCATTCAGAGAAATTCCGTTTAAAACTCTTCACTTAGTGTATCTATCACGCTTTGTTCATATAGTGTATCCATCACACTCTTTTCTCTTAGTGTATTTATCACGCTTTGTTCATATAGTGTATCCATCACACTCTTTTCACTTAATGTATCTATCACACTCCGTTTGCTTCATATATCTATCACATGTTTGCTTATGTGTATCAATCACACTTCGTTTGCTTCATGTATCTATCACATGTTTGCTTATGTGTATCTATCACACTCCGTTTGCTTTATGTATCTACCACATGTTTGTTTAGTATATCTATCACACTCCGTTTGCTTCATGTATCTATCACATGTTTGCTTATGTGTATCTATCACACTCCGTTTGCTTAGTGTATCTATCACACTACGCACGCTTGGTGTATCTATCACACGCTCACTTTTGTGTATCTATCACACATGTTCACTTAGTGTATCTATCACATTTTGCTCACTTTAGTGTATCTATCACACTTCGTTCACTTTGTGTATCTATCACACGCTCATTTTGTGGATCTATCATACTTTGTTCACTTTTGTGTATCTATCACACTTCGTTCACCTTTCATGTATCTATCACACATGCTCACTTAGTGTATCTATCACACTTCGTTCTCCTTTCGTGTATTTATCACACATGCTCACTTAGTGTATCTATCACACTTTGTTCTCCTTTCGTGTATCTGTCTATCACACTTCGTTCACCTTTTGTGTATCCATCACACTTTGTTCACTAAGTGCATCTATCACACTTTGTGTTCACCTTTTGTGTATCCATCACACTTTGTTCACTAAGTGCATCTATCACACTTTGTGTTCACCTTTAGTGTATCTATCACACTTCGTTCACTTTGTGTATCTATCACACGCTCACTTTGTGGATCTATCATACTTTGTTCACTTTTGCATATCTATCACACTTCGTTCACCTTTCGTGTATCTATCACACATGCTCACTTAGTGTATCTATCGCACTTCGTTCTCCTTTCGTGTATTTATCACACATGTTCACTTAGTGTATCTATCACACTTTGTTCTCCTTTCGTGTATCTATCACACATGCTCACTTAGTGTATCTATCACACTTCGTTCACCTTTTGTGTATCCATCACACTTTGTTCACTAAGTGCATCTATCACACTTTGTGTTCACCTTTTGTGTATCCATCACACTTTGTTCACTAAGTGCATCTATCACACTTTGTGTTCGCCTTTTGTGTATCCATCACACTTTGTTCACTAAGTGCACCTATCACACTTTATGTTCACTTTTATTGTATCTATCACACTTCGTTCACTTTGTGTATCTATCACACTCTCACTTTGTGTATCTATCACACTATGCTCACTTTGTGTATCTATCACATGTTTACTTTGTGTATCTATCACACTACGTTTACTCTGTGAATCTATCACGCTGCGCTCACTTTGTGTATCTATCACACTATGCCCGCTTTGTGTATCTATCACACATGCTTGTCCATTTAGTGTATCTATCACACTTCGTTCGCTTTGTGTATCTATCGCACATGTTCGCTAAGATTGCATGATTTTCTTACATCATTTCTGCATGAGATGTAGTTTGGATCGTGTTTACTTGCTTATGTACGAGTTTGTTGTAGCATTTTTTCGCACAGCATTCGCTTAAAATGTTGCATTTATTTTGCATAATTGCTTCATCACAACTCTCTTTCCATGATCATAAGTTATGTTTAGCTTTGTGCATTGTCTTTGCATCTTGCTCCTGCCTACGGGCGCATATCTTTATATGTATCTTCTATGTTTGTCTAAGTCTTCGGCCTCGTCAAAAATGGGTCGTCTCTAGGCTTTGACATTCACTCACGTCATTGTTATAACTTTCGAGTTCTATCAAAGAGGGGAAACTGTAGACACCCCATTTTTTACCGTCCTCAAGACTTGGACGTCATCGTTGGAACACTCGATGATCATCCATGCTCGTGTTCGTTTTAAGTTCCCAGAGGCCTCGGCTGCGCGTCGTGCCTCAAGATCTCTCAACTTGCCTGTTTTGTGCTTGGTTGTGGACCAAACACTTGTGTTTTGCTTCTGAGGGAAGATGGTGACTTGTTTTCCATCCCCTCAACCCACTGGCCAAGGATTGAGACCACCGGCCCTGTTTTCCTGCCATCGGCCAAAAGTTTTGGCCGATCGGCACTTTGTTTGGTCGACCGGCCATTGTGTTGGTTGATCGGCCAGTTTCGTTGGCCGAACCCTGTTCATCTACTTTATGAAGATATTTTGGCACAACTGGCACCCACTATTGACCCCCTCCATACATGTGTATGGAGGTATTTGCCCCTTGCTTAGCTTCTGTAAGAAGCTTTGCAAATTGGATTTTTATAAGAGAGGAGGCCTTCCTCCCTTCTCAAGGGTCTGAATTTTTTAGATTTAGAGAATTTGTATCTATCTATCTTTATATCTCCCTCTCTTTACATTTGTGTGTGTATTTGTGCTCAAAAGTGTGATTTTGTCTCACTATTGCACACAAACACCTAGCAATACACCATTCTCTTGGTTGCTGAGATCCTAGGGAGTTGGTTTTGGTGTTCTTGGGTGGCTTTGAACTCAGAAAACTTGCTGGAGCTTTGTTCTTGAAGAGGTTCTACAAGGGTGAGTTCCTTACTTTAGATACTCCATTCTTGCTTAAGCTTTTCGCCCTTCTTGCTTATTGTTTTAAGCTTAGATTATAACTGATAAAAGTTTTGATTTTTAATGCTTAAGACCTTTGTTTAAGGTTATTTTTGTGTTTGGGGTTGTTTACCACCTCTTAGGCCTTGTTTGGCCTTATTCTTGTGCTTTATTTTTAAGCTTTGAGATCACCTTGTTTTGGCCTTCACACCACTGAAATCCAGAGGGATTACAATGGTGGGGATTGTGTTTTAAGGTCTCAAATAGGAGAGGGTCCCCTCTCATTGTTGTCTTGAATGCTTGCATAAATGGCTTATGTGGGTAGCATGTTTGCTTAGCTTGTTTTAGCTCAATTTCAGCAGGTATTTGGTGCTATTTTTCCATGTTCTACCTCTGTCTAAGGTTGGTTTAATGGCCTCTTACACGCTCCATGTACTTGCCTTGCAATCCCCTTATTTGCCTTAATAAACATCATGTTGTAGCATGTCATTCTAGCATGATTTTGGCTCAACTCCATGTAGCTTTTAGCCTTGTTGTGACATGTTTAAGCTCTGTTAGGTGTTTTCTTGATCATATATGCCATGTTTTGTATAGCCATAAGGCATTCTAGCTTGTTAGCCGTGAGTGTTCAAGTCACTAGCATGCTTTACTTGGCTCATTTCAATGATTTGGCATCACTTGTTATGTTATTTCAGTCCATATAGTACACTCATATACTTACATTTGTCACTCCTTTAATGTTTTAAAGAGTTGATGTTTTATACCTCATGAATGGATCATTGTGTATGCCTCCATGCTTAGGTCATTTGGATGCCATCTAAGTGGTTTTTTGGTCTTGTTTTACTATGCCATAACTCTGTTTTTATTGGTTTATGTCATGCCATGTTTGGTTTTGATAGGTGTAGTGTAACACCTCTTTTGTAGCCTTCCATGCCTAATGCCTTTGGCCCTTTTGTTCTAGCTTATTTTGGCTTTGGTCCTTACATATTGTAGGTTCGTTTGGACCTGCCTTAGGACTGTTTTAGGTCCTCTTGGGCCTTTGGGGCTTGCTTTGTATGGCCAAGGTTTGAACCCTTTGGCTAGTTTCAAGCTTTAAGCTTTCTTACATGCTTTGCTTGTGTACTTTGGCTGATTTGGCATCATCTCTTGCATGATTTCAGAGTTTAGCATGTTTGTCACATGTCCATATTTGTCTCTTTTAAGTGTGCTTAAGAGTTGCCATTTTATGCCTTAGTCTTTAGGCTAACTAGCATGCATGTTTGTATGTGTATTTCATGCCTTTGTTGCATCACTTTGGCCACTGATTTGGGCATGACCGAGGTCCTCCCATTTTGGTTTAAGTCCATCTTCGCATGTTGTTGCATGCTTGCCTTGGATGTTGACGCATGCTTGTTGCATACTAGTTCAATTGCATGTTGTTGCATGCTAACCCTATTACATCATGCTTACATGCTCGTTGCATGCTTGTCAAATTGCATGATGTCACATGCTTGCTAATTAACATGTTTTTACATACTTCCCCCTTTGCATATTGTTATATGCTAGTTGCATTACATGGCATTGTTGTTAACATGCTCATGTCGCATTAGCTTTGCTTACATACTTAGGTTGCATTGCATTGTGTGTGCATTCCCTTGCCTCTTGATCAAGCATGATAGAGGTTGGGGCCCCTTATGTGTTTTGTGCATTTAATTTGATATTGAATTGCACACTTGGCTCCTTTGGCCATCATGCATTGGAATGCGTGATTCGTGGCCCAAGGGTCGAGAACTACACACCTTTGAGTCTTAAACATGATAAGGGGTGTAGTTGTGCAGACATTGTCTTGTAAATGTATTACCATGCTCTGTTTGTCCTCTGCTGCAGCAACAGGAGCTTTTCACAAGAAGAGATGGTCGATCGACCATCTTCAGTGTCGGTCGGCTACAAACACTTGGCCGATAGCCTTATATTTGATCGATGACCTTCCTATCTTGGTCGATGGCCTCTCACAGCACCCAGAAGGTGATTCAAAAGCATCCTTGAGACTTGCACAGTTTTCAGAGGTGCAGAGCAGTGTAAACAGAGGCAGCATGAGCATGGCGATAGATTTCCGAGCGGAGCCGAGCATGAATGCATTTGTCCCTTTTTCCGAGGCGTCTTTACCGCTTTAGTAGCTTAATTAATCTGTTTAATTAGTTAAGTGTTGTGTAATAATTAATTAGCTAATTAGTTAGTTAATTAGTCAGTTTGTATTATTCATTCGGACCCTCCGTCGAGAGGACGAACTTTGTAATAAGTGTGTGTGCGTGTGTGAATGTCTTCCAACCTCACGTCTTTCTCCATTTTACTTACATGCTTTCAATGGTTAGTTCTAGGTCATGTTTATATTAGCATTCTTATGCTTGCATGTTTGCATCCATTCATTTGTATTGCATGCACCGGGCTCGGCGCATCATACTAACCGCATAGCATTTCAATTCCAACTTGAATACGTGTATTGAGTTGCCGCATTTCACATGCCATTCTTAGAATAGCCGAGCCTATTTTAGTTGCATTTTGCATGTGTTGCATTAGCCATTTTAACATAGGTAGGATCATGAATTGATTTCTAACTAGCTATTGTTTTGGCTCGGAGTACTAGGTAAGTGTTTATGCTTTAGCATCATGCATGAGTGTAAGTGCTTCCATGATAGCGTGCTTACCATGAGGCTAACTGCTTATGTGATATAACTGTCTGAATGCCTGTGGGTGAAAGTTAGATTACTTGAATTGGAACAATTCATTGAAATGCGAGTTTTAAACCCACTTGATTGTGGCAAAATCATATTTTTTTAAGCCCACTTGAGGGTGTCAAATCCACGTCTTAGCCTACTTGCGAGTAGCACCTTCAAACCATTTTCAAATAGACACGAGATGCTTTGTTCCAACTTAGGCGATCTAGTCCATACTTGGGTGTTATGCGCATCACATAGTAAATTCTAGCTAATAACCGGAATAAGAGCACATGTGTTTTCAAAAACAAGATATCATGTTTAGTAGTGGCCGATCTTTGATCGGGCAATCGAGGGTGCTCATAGATGACCTTCCCCAATCGTACCCAAGTTCCCGAGCAGAGGCAACTTTGGTGATGACGGACACGTGGCCTTAGGCAACGAGTCAGGGTTTCCTAAATTTCCCCAAAATAAAATATTTAGGTGGTGACTCTGTATCTGAAAAAGTAGTCCATGTTTGGCATTTCTTTCTTAGAAATCAGTTTTCCAAAATAATTTTCCGGATTTGGACTCTTTGGTGATTTATCAGTCTTGCATTGCACTTTGCAAGATTAGATTCAGAACCGTAACATATGAGTCCGAACTGTAGTAGCATGAAGCCCTCGGGGCACGTCTACATATATCCGTCTTTTTTTTTTCTCCTAATAGCTAACAACTCTCCATAGTTTGTTTCAAGAATAAAAAATATTAGGGATTCTGAGCTCTTTCCAACGAGCAATCTTCAAACTCCCTCCTCTCATGAAAATCTCTCAAATCCATATGACATAATTTTCTATAAATTTATAAAATCAAACAAAACTTTCAATTGACCCGGCAAGCAGAGACGTGAAGACAAAGAAGAAGAGGAGCTAACTTGGTTCAGAGATTGAGACTAACTAAGAGAGTTAAAGAGAGGCACGCCGCACCATCGTCGCTCGCCCGCCGCCGTCACATGCTACTTGCTGCCGTCGCACGCTGCTCAATGTTGTCTCACGCTGCTAGTTATCGTCGCTCAACGCCGTAGATTCGATACTCGTCGTCGTCTGCTGCTGCTCACAATCGAGAGAGAAAGGGAGAGAGACGTAAGAAAAGGTTTTTGGTTTTTGGTTCAAAAGATTGGGGATTTTTGAGATTGGGGGTTTTTGGTTCAAAGGAATAAGGATTTTTGCTCACATTCGTCGTCGTCTGTTGCTGCTCATAGGGGTTCAAAAGATTAGGGACTTTTGGTTGAATAGGGAAAAAAGGAGCACGAAGAGGGAAAAAAAAAAAAAAGGCTGTGCGTTCAGATTTTGGGTTTTTTTTAACGACATCAAGTTTTACCATCAGAAATGAAAATTTAAATAATAAAATGATGTCGTTTAACTAAATTTTTTATTTGCGACGGGGGAGGTTGCCATCGCAAAAAAACTCATTTTTTTCCCAAAAGCCTCCGTGTCCATTTTGCTACATAATGAGAGCTAGGGAGAGAGAGAAATAGAAAAAGAGAGAGAAACAAGATATGATTAGCGAGAGATAGACACACACACACACAGAGAGAGAGAGAGAGAGAAAGGGAGAGAGAAAGCGAAAAAAGATGAACGAAAGAGATATAGAGAGAGACATAGAAGGAGAAAGAAGAGAGATGAGCTAGAGAGATAAAGAGATATAGAAGAGAGATGAGTGAAAGAGATAGAGAAGAGAGATGAGTGAAAGAGATAGAGAAGAGAGATAAGTGAAAAAGAGAGAGAAGAGAGAGGAGCGAGAGACACAAAGAGAAAGAGAGAGAGACCCATTTCATTTTTTGACTTTTTCCTTTTTCAACAACAATGGGCTAATTAAGAAAGAGATGGGTGTGATTGAGGGAAATGAACGATTGAGAGATAAGTGAGAGAGAGACAGAGATAGAGACAAAGAGAGAGAGAGAGAGAGAGAGAAATAGAGCAAAAAGAGATGAACGCGAGAGATATAGAGAAAGACATAGAGAGAAAGAGAGAGAAGAAGAAGAAAGATGCGCAAGACAAATAAAGAGCGAAGAGAGATGAGAGAGCTAGAGAGGGGAGTGATAAGTGAGTAAGAGAGAGATATGAGAGATAAAGAGAGAGGGAAGAGAGATGAGCGAGAGAGAGAGAGGCCCATTTCATTTTTTAACTTTTTCCTTTTTCGACAACAATGGGCTAAGATGAAGAGATGAGTGATTAAGAGAAATGAGAGATAAAAGAGAAGAAAGATAAGAGAGAGAGAGAGAGAGAGATCGATAAATCGAGAAGGAGATCGGTAAATCGAGAAGAGGGAAGTGAGAAAGTGAGCAACGTGAACATAGTGGGGGAGAACGACAGAGGGAGAGAGAAAAAGAGAGAGAGGGATAGACAGACAGACAGACAAAGAGTAATGATAAGTGAGAGAGAGAAAGAGAAAGAGAAAAAGAAAGAGAATAGGGATGAGTGAAAGAGAGAGAGAGAGAGAGAGAGAGATATAGAGAGAGACAGGAAGATGAAAAAATAGGTAAAAAGAGAAATGTTATATCAAAATAGTATCATTTTTTCTATGTTTTTAATTTTTTGTTTGCGATGGCACCTATTACTATTCCAAAAAACTCTCTTGTTTGCGACTGTATTCATGTTGTCGCAAAAACTAGCTTTATTTGTGACAGCGGGGGTTGCCGTCGCAAAAAACGCGCATTATTTGCGACTGTAGTTGTTGCCGTCGCAAGAACTTGCTTTTTTGTGACAGGAAGTGGTGTCGTCTCGCTGAAACCCGATTTATTAGCGACGACAAGTGGTGCCATCGCAAAAACTCACTTTTTGCGATGGTAAGTGCTGCCATCGCAAATGTTTCCATGTTATATGCCCCTCTTTCTTGTAGTGTGAGTCTTATTGGTGATAAATCTAGCCCTGAAAGATTTTTGGAGTTGATGGAAACTTCTAAACGAAGCCGACTCAAGCTTGTAATATATTTTGACGGTGAGCGGTCCCAAACTTCTAGGAAATATTTGGCACATGAGTATCTCGTCGTCTGTATGTAGCATCACTACATGCTTATAATGACGAACGTGATCTATGGGGTCCGACTTCCCATAGTACATAGTGAATGACAGTGCTTTAAACTTTTTAGGCAAGATCACCTTTGCAATTCGACAAACAAAGGGGTTGTGCCTATCTTCTAAATTTGAGTATTCTTTATTTCGCGTGCTTTGAGGCCGTGAAGAATCTTCCCAATTAGTTGAATTGATATCATCACTTCGAGTTCGTTTCTTGGGTCCTGATCGAGACGAATCTGAAGTGCTGCTATCGTGCTGTCGAGGCTGACATTGTCGCCTTTTCTGCACACCTGGCGACCGACTACACCCGTGGAGAGGTGGCAGTTGTTAGGACTTTGCCAACTCCTGACGTAGGCGCTTGTTCTCTACTGCCATGTCCTCGAGACATTGTTCACTACGTTGCATTTGACTCATCAATGTTTGCATGGCATCTTCTGTGGATGTTGAAGGCTGAAATAAGGTTAGCTGGTCAAAATTTAGAGACCTCCTTGTGGGGGTTTCTTCTGGACCGAGAGTTGTTTCTTCTATAGCATTATCAACTCTGGTGACCGAAGGATCTTGGTTTGGGTTTGCTATGGACGAGTTCGAGTATTCTCATAAACGACGCCAATTGTGGGATGTGATTTTCAAATACTCCTTCAATCCAAACAATCCCTTGTAGGATCTTCCTAGTTGTCACCTGAAACAAAAATAATACTTCAGCCGGTGGTATCGAAATTAGCACTCCGATGAGCAAGTTAATCTTTGTAGAAAGATTAGTACTTTTTGGTTTCTTAAGGTACAAGTTTTTTAACACATACCTACTCATTCAGCCTCTCTCCTCCTTTTATAAAGTCATTCTCCTTAATATTTTTTCTACGTAGCCTAGTCCTTTATCATCATTCTGTCAGGACCCATCGCCTTACTATACTTTTTCAAAAAGGGACAGCCTGGATTCGCTTGACCTGTTCTGGCCGACTTACCTGATACACTCGACTCAGTCGTATGGCTCATGTACCCTTTACTCGGTGTACTCCTTATCTTGCTTCTGTGTTTATTCGGCAATGACCCAAAGTCTGGTGAACTTTGGCTTCATTCGACCCATATGAGATGGACTTAGATATACTCTGTTTGCCGTTTTAGATATTCCTCTTTTCGACTCCCACATTTATAAATGCTTTGATGCTATCAAGCTAAAAACCATTTTTGTGAACAATTCTACCCCAAAAGTTAAAAAGTGAACGAACTGATCATGTCTCATAATTGATGGCTCTTTTTTTTTAGTGAATGGAGAGTATTCAATTTGAGACATTTATATATTTGGCTAAATAATGCTACATTAATGTTTTAAATTTTTATTTTTTGATTGTTTGTTTTGTAAAAATAGAAATTAAAAACATTCCTATCCTAATTTCTACACAATTAATTTTGGGGTTTTTATTGATAAGTCCAATTTAGAAGTGTTTTAACCCAAGAACTTCATGAAGAAATTTTTTAACCCATTTAGTCCCATGTATGTATAGTTTTATTCCATAAAGTCCATTTTCTTGATTTACACTATTTTCTTGGACACTTATGCCCTTATATTTAATTTTGATATCCTTTTAAAATTTTTAATTTTAATTTTTTTAATAAATATTCCATATGAAAATGCATGAAATAGCCCCATTATGACTGCCACAGGGATTGATTAATCATGTGCATGCACAATCCAACTTCTTAGAAGAAATTAACAAAATGTGAAATTAATTTACAAAATTGATCACCCAATGAAATTCACATGTTGTATTCATTCATTCACAATTATTGTGAAAGTCACATAATTAGTTGCTAAGCTGAACATGATTATATCGCTGCCTGTGTTGTGTTGACATAGTGCAATATTGGAGACATATATGTATATATATACTAGAGTCTCACAGTAGAGTATTATTGGCTCCCCCATCATATCATAGATTTCAAGTTTTAGAAAATGAAAGAAAGAGAAATGTTGGGTCATCCCATTCATGGCTGGTGAAAAGTACACATTATTCATTCATGCTAATGTTCAAGAGAGAAGAGAGAGAATGACATGACTAAGTGTCATCCAAACCAAGTTTATAGTACTAACAAATCAAACATAAATCTCTAAAGTGTGAAACAGTAGTATCATGCGAATTATAATTTTATTTATTTATTTATTTAAATTTTATTTTTTATCAATAAAAAAAAATTATTGATGAAAAAAACATATATTACACATGAAAAATATCAATAAAGGGAGGATAAAAACAAAACGCATTAAGGCGAAATTCCAAATCACAACTAAATTGACACGAAGAATAACACCCAATCATGTGGATTGTAATTGTAATCAATCATCATAATCATTTTTTTGGAGGGCTCTAATCTAAATCTAAGTGCCAATTAGGAATGTTGGTTGTTGTTCAAACGTTTTCGAAATTTGGATTGGAAATCATTGTTTGTGTTTTCGTTTCTTTTAGTTTACTACATCTGCCTGGGGCTCTCTCTCACATACGTGTACATGTATTATAGTGGATTCAAACTTTTCTTAGTTGATGTGCTTTTTGACCCTATCATGATGAAAAACAATAATATAATTCTATAGGATTTTCAATTTTTTCAAGTTACTTATATCCTATGTGTCTTTCAATATTATATTGAAATTGTAAAAATAAATTTATTTTACTTATCACTTTATGTATCTGTCAATGTAACATTAAAATTGAAAGTCTCATTACTCATATTTATTTTTAATATACAGTCAGTTCTATTTTTAATGAGACTTAAAGAAAAATCGAATAATAGTTTTTATTTTATATATATATAATTTATTTTTAATTGCTAAAAGAAAAATTTGACGGTTTAGGGTCTTTTAGCCAATGAAGTTTTTTCTTTTAAGTAATTGAAAGAATATTTTTAATCTATACAATTGGGGCCTTAAATATATACATATATATATTAGAAGTTTTAGATAATTGAAAAAAATTTATGATTGGGGACTTTTAACAATATTGAAGTTTTTTTTCTCTTTCAATCTTGAGACAAGGAGTTTTTTTATGTAAAATTTTAAATAAGAAGTTATATTTGCCTTGAACAAAGAGAGCTGGACATGAGACCGTCCAAAATTTGGGATTAAAGTGACTTGGATCTTGGTATTAATACATAAAATGGTAAAAAAATATGACAAAAAAAATAAAAAAAAGAATTGACCAACTTATCATAGCATTATTGGGTAAAAGAATGGTACCAACAATATAAATAGTATATGTTACTGTTAATTCAAGTTTTTGAACGAATTGGATGAAGACAATACAAAGGACTATTAGAGGGATATCGGTGTAATGTCGCTAAGACTTCCACACTTTTGGGGTGTTTGGCAAGAAAGTTTTTAGCATTTTTTAGACTAAAATTTACAAAAAGACAAAATAAGTTAAAATAGTTAATAAAATAAAATGTCACATTAAATCCATAATCATTTACTTTTTTTTTCACAAATATTACATCTCAGTGCCATTTTGGAAACATAACAAAAAGCCACGTTTTTGGACATTGTCCAAAAACGCAAGTGCCAAAAACACCAGAAAATTGGTTTGCCAAGTGCTAAAAACGCAAGTGTAAAATTACAAATTAAGGCCTATGAAAAAAAAAAAATAATAAATTTCTTATGTTGGATAAGAGTATTTTGGTCATTTTAATTTGATTTGACACCATAAATAAATATTAAATTAAAAAGCAAAAAGTCAACTTTTTACCAACTTCTCAAATCACTTTTCAAAAAGTTAAAAAGCTTGGTAAAAAGCCAAAAGTTAGCTTTTTACCAACTTCCCAAAACACCCCTAATTATAAAAAAAAATTCAATAATTTTCTTGAACACAATAATTTTAACATACTAAAATGGTCAAAAACTAAAATAACCTACTGAAATAGTAACTTCTCAAACATCCATTTTGATAGAGTCTAGTCTTATATGATAAACTCAATTTTTCATTAATGGTAGTATAAATTTTTTTGGTGAAGATGGTATAAAATGGTCAAATTATTATTTTTAAAATACTATATGTCAATAATTTAGTTTGATGAAATTTATCAATTTAATATAATATAATGAAATGAAAAGAAAAGAAAATTGGAGGGAAATTAATGAAAGAAATACTTGAGTAGAATCCCAAAGATGGTGTTAGTATGAGAGAAGAAAGAAAGGCAAAGAGGGCAATGATTGCAAGAATGAGATGGGGAGCCACTTGATTATCTTCTTTTCTTTTTACCCTTCTTTCAGTTTTTTTGACTTGGGAGTTAGGACCCCACATACATCTCCTTCCCCACCTTAGGCCACCACTGTCTCTCCGCGGATTTTGAATGATAAAAGAGCAACGCACGTGGAGTCTGATTCAAGCAACTGTCCAACCCACCATTAAAGCAAATATTAAAACTCACAAAATAAATGAATAAATAAATAAAAGCTAACTATTTAAAATTAAATTAAATTTTTTTTTTGTTTGAAATTACGGTTATATCCCCAGAAAGAAATTTATTTTCCTTAAAGAACATTTCAATGCTTTTCATTTCATAGCCCACCCCATATAGTTCCCCACTCATTGTGTTTGTTGCTTAAAGCTTGCAACCCCTAGCTCCCTTATCCTCTCTCTCTCTCTAGAGAGAGAGAAAACAACACAGCTGCCATCTCCCATTTGAAAGAAATTTGAAAGAGAGAGAGAGAGAGAGAGAGTTAGACCCACAAGTGATCAAATTGAGGAGGGAGGGGGTCATCTAGATGGTGTACTTGTAGCATATGTGATCATGGAAGGAGAAAATTGTATGCGTCGTTCAAATTTCCCATTACAATTGCTTGAAAAAAAAGAAGACGAAGACGAAGGCGAAAACCAAACACCATGTTCCAGCTCCTCCACCTACGCTTCCCTAGCCATTTCTGGCGCCGCCACCACCACCACAAACCCACAAAACTGGTCTCATAATTCAACCCAACAACACCAACACCAACACCAACACCAACAACAACTAGCTGTGGCTGACCAAGCACCCAAAAAGCCTCCACCCAAGAGGACCTCCACCAAGGATCGCCACACCAAAGTCGACGGACGCGGCCGCCGCATCCGCATGCCAGCAACTTGCGCCGCCCGGGTCTTCCAGCTTACCAGAGAGCTGGGCCACAAATCCGACGGCGAAACCATCGAGTGGCTGCTCCAACAGGCTGAGCCAGCGGTCATCGCCGCCACCGGAACCGGTACCATCCCCGCTAATTTCACATCACTTAATATCTCTCTCCGGAGCTCCGGCTCTACCATGTCTGCACCTTCTCATTTCAGAACTAGTTATTTCAATCAAAGCCTCTCTTCCTTAAAACCGCCTCCGCAACGGAGCGATTGGGAACAACAACAACAACAACAAAGGAGTGTTGATGAGTCTCAGCACCAAAGCAGGATTTTCTTCCCCGGAGCTGGGTTATCGTCGGAGAATTCGTCAACATTGTTGAATTTTACTACGACATGTCTAGATGTATCGGGTGAATCGAGTATAGGGAGGAAGAGGAGGCCTCCAGAGCAAGATCTGTCGTTGCAAAATCATATGGGGAACTACATGTTGCAGTCGAATTCTTCGTCGATTCCGGCGAGCCACGGGCAGATTCCGGCAGGGGCGTTGTGGATGATGACCAATCCAAGTAACCAAGTCATGGGTGGTGGTGGTGGTGATTCTATATGGACATTGCCTAGTTCTTCTGTTGGTATTGGTAATGCTAATTTGTATAGAGGGTCTATGGCTAGTGGGTTACATTTTATGAATTTTCCTACCCCAATGGCTCTCTTGCCAGGCCAACATTTGGGTCCCGGGATTGGCGGTGGCGGTAGTGGTGGTGCGGTGGCGGCGGATGGGCATCTGGGTATGCTGGCGGCACTCAATGCGTTTAGGCCGCTGGCAGAGACGGGCGGTTCTGAGTCGCAGGCAAGTGGGTCGAACCCACATCATGGAGGAGGAGGAAGAGGAGGAGGAGGAGGAGATGATCATGGAAATGATACTACAACTAGTCACCACCACTCCTAGATCAATTACAAAGTGTATGGATTGATGATTTTGCATTTTCTTCTTTCTTTCTCTCTATAATCTATATATATATTATATGGGTTTGCAAGTTAGAACATGAGGCTCTCCAGTCTGACTGCTTTGAGTTTTGAGTTTTATAATATTCCATTTTGGTGTGAGTAGTAGTAGTAGTAATGAGGAATTGTAGGGTTTGAGATATGGAACTTATGAGGAATTTTAGGGTTTCAGAGAAGTATATATATAAATAATGATATTGGCTAAGCTAGCACTTGCTCATCTTCTCTGTGCTTGTGGTGAGACTATTAAACATCAAGCAATATCCTGCTACTATCTTGCTATTGCTTTGCTTTGTTAATCTTTTCAAGGTCTACTAGTCATACATACACATATACATATACATGCTTTGGGTTTAAGAATTAAGACACTACTAATATTATGCATGCAAGCTTAATGCTTTGTTGAGCTCCTCCTCAATAACACTTGCCTCTTTCTTTTTCTTTTTTTTTCTTTTTTTCTTTTTTTTTTTAATTTTTTTTTTTTTAGATTAAGACGAATTCTGGGTGTTTTGATTAATTAGGTTTAAAAAACTCATAATTACAAAAGTTACTTCTTCTTTAAACATTATTTAATACTTTCATAAGTGAGTATACCATGGTATTATATTTTTTGACCAATAAAAATCTGTATCACACTAATTGGGTTAATTTTTATCTCCTAACTAATCAGCAGTCGGCATATCAAGTCTGTAAAATTTTCTATTATGTAATTGTTTTGGAGAAATATGTAGGTAATTCCACATGGTAACTGTTGGGGGTATATTGAAGAAGGAAGTTGTTGAACTTGTGATTTCTTTTTAAGGTACAAAAGACTCTTATTACTGAACTGACAACCCAGTGATTACATGTCTTCTGGGATGCATTGCACTGGCTTGGTTCTTATGAAACAAATGCTCATTTTGATTCCTTAACCTACATGACTGCATCCATTACTGCATCTGTGATTAAGGTTGCATTCCAACCATTGCATCAAAAAAGTAGTTTGAAAATGAAATATACTTGTATCAGATTAATTTTAAATGTGAATCCATATCACAGTAAGTATCCATATATACATTTTCAGGGTACTTTTCAAAATACCTTTTGATACATAATTTTTTATTTTTATTTTTTTTAAGATGGAAAAGCACACATACATGATCAGTTTCAGCCTTTTAGGTGGGGCTGAGCCTTAGTTGCTGCCCCTTTCCCGAAACTCGTATACAATCACTGAGACCCACCTGAAATCATTCTCTTCTTTCTTATAATGTGGCTGCTAGAGTGTGGTGGTGGGTGTTATGACCATACCACACATGTCCTCCCACCTTTTAGATCTGTAACCGTTAATTAAATGGTTCATTCTCATAATCGTGAGGGCTAGCTTGAATGGCAAGTCCCTAGACAAATAATTAGGAGGTTTTAAGTTGGAGTCCCTATTTTGCCTGATATGTGAGACTAGCCAGTAGTCGTTGCACATATCAGGAATTTTATCCAGGGTGTGTCTCGCTTAAGATCAACATCATGAGGCTATGCTCTCTTTTTCATTTGAACACTTGAAATTAGGGTATCAGCTTGCTTTTTTGTTCTGACCGAGTAGTTGGCATTTCTCATAGTCTATTTTGTTGCGACTTCCATCAATAGTTCTTCTCAAATTGAGTTTATATGGAAATGGAGCTGCCAATCTTTGCAGAGAAATTTGTACTCCTTTGGCCTTTACTCTTGCAACTGAGTTTCTTTGGAAGGAAAATCATGTCTTGGATCTTCATGCTTGAACCCAAACAACGGTATGTTAGGGACAAAGATCTGCTGTCTCCCTATTTCAATACTCTCCTAACCATTAGATTATGTGACAATCTAAAGGCACATAAATCTCGAGACATGAACAATGCAATGAGAGAGAGAGAGAGAGAGAGAGAGAGAGATTTGGATACAGAATTTGGTACCTTATGCAAGTAAGTTTGACACTCTCACCATGCAATGAAGTTTGTTCTAAAATTAAGAAATTAACCGTAAATGCCGGGATGTAACCCTATTTTTGACATACACATTATACTATATTTCTTTCCTTCACCAATAATTTTTTTTTTTCATGATTAAAAAAAAGAGATGCTTACGTGTAGGTCTTAATAAGTGAACTTATTATCTAATAGGTCCTATAGGAAAAAAAATTATCATAAAAAAAGTCACTAATTGCAAGTTTTAACTACAATTTATAAAAATCATTACAAAAAGTTACTAATTGTCAATTTTTAGCGAGATATATAAAAAATTGTCACAAAAAATTATTTTAGTTATAGTTTTATCAAGACTTATTTTCACTAAGACTTGATGAGAATAAAATCTAACTATTAAAATTTATTAATAATTTACCCTTAAAAAAAAAACTAATCAAAGATGAAATCACCTTCATCTTCCTCATGGAAAGAGAGAACCAAAACAAACTTTATGATGATGTAGTGACTATGTGACTATGTTACGTTTGTTTGATACCTTGATGTTTAGCTGGCACATTATTATGACAGAGTAGTATGTCCCTAGCCAGGTTAGACATGACACACTGTCACACAGCTAGTGTCCCTCCCCCAATTAAAATTTGCTCTAATAATATGGCTGGTTGCATTAGGGATCTTTTGGAAAGTAAATTATAATTCACTTTTTAAATTATAATTTATTTTTTTTTAAAAAAAATTAATTATAATTAATTTTTTATTAATTTTTAACTAAAAAATTAATTATAACTATTTTTTCAAAATAGCCCTAGAATCCTGATTTTTTTGGATGTAATGAAAGTCAAGCTGATTTTGTATTTCATGAAATGAAAGCAAGTTGTATGACAACTATGTACTAATATGAGGAAATGGAAACCGTTTTACTAGTAGGATTATATTTAGTGTGTTTAGTTTTAGTTTTTTTAATTCAATTTTTTGGAAATTGAATTTTTTTGTGTGTGTGTTTTTTTTTTTTGGGTTTTTAGTTAATATTTTTAAAATTTTAAGCAATATTTTTATTTTTTTAGATACACCTTACTTAGATGTATCTAAATAGTAAAATATTTGTAAAAAATATATAAATTAATAAATACATAAAAACATGAAAAATGTATTAAATTTTTTTTCCTTTTTTTCGTATTTTTAGTATTTAGTGAATTTTTTAAAGATTTTTTCACAAATATTTTACTTTTTAAGTGTGTTTATATTAGGTGTGCCTAAAAATTAAAAAATTTACTTAAAATATTTTTAAAAATTCAGTGAAAGTAAAAAATAAAATTTTAAAAAAAATAAATTATGAAGATTAAAATCAAATAGAGTGATTATTGTGTGGTATTTTGAAAAATTAATAAAAAAATTAACTTTTTAACTTTTTATATTAAAAAAATAAAAAAATAATATAACTTAAAAGAATTGAAAAACTAAAAAATTAACTTTTTACTATGTTGTCAATGATAGCGAACCATCTGCAGCAACTCATAATCCAACATCTGAATCAGCCCATAATCCAACAGCTCATAATCACAGTCCATCTGTAGCAGCTCATAATCCAGCAGATCACAATGGAGTCATAGTTTAGTATATAGTATACTATGTCACATATGATCATATGCTGTAACAGAGTTAGTTAGAAGTGGTTAGTTATAACAGAGTTAGTTAGAGATGGTTAGTTAGTTAGGATTGTTAGCATTGTATCTGATATGTATATATATATCATTGTAAGTGAGTAGAGGACATCATGAAAATATATTCAAACTCAACAATTCTTCATGGTATCAGAGCTGTAAAGCTCCAACGAGCATCTCTCTAATGGCGTCATCTCCAATGACGATTCCATCATCTTCAACATCGTTTTCAACTACAATCTCTTCAAATCTCAACATGCTAGTCTCTAATCTGAGTTCTCTTGTGACTGTGAAACTAGATAATACAAATTTCATTATCTGGAGCAATCAAATGAAGAACATTCTTCGCGCTACCGATCTATTGAAGTTTGTTGATGGCTCGTATCCAAGTCTAGTGGACTGTATCTGCAGTTCATCTAGTGTAGAAATGTGCAATCATGAAGCACTTCAATGGAAGATGATTGATGCACATTTAATAAGCTGCATTACAGCCACGCTCTCACCTATCATCTTCACTACTATTCTTCATTTTCAAACTAGTTCAGAGATTTGGTTTGCATTAGGCAAATGATTTACAACTCTATCAAGATCGCATATCCATCAGCTTAAGAACAAATTAAACTCCGTCTCGAAAAATTCTGACTCAATGGAGGTATATCTCAGAAGCATTAAAACTCTTGTTGATCAACTTAGCATTGCTTCCTCATTTCTTGAAGATGAAGACATTGTTCTTATTACTTTGAATGGCTTACCTGCGGAATATGATTCATTCAAAACTGCAATTCGAGCAAGATCAGAGAGCATATCCATGGATGAGCTTTCATCCTTACTATGTTCAAAAGAAATTCACATTGAAGGAAAAATAAAGCAGTCCTCTGCTCTTACTGTTGCCTATACAACAATGAAGGATTCTTCATCATCCAAAGGTTTCACTTCTTATCACAATAATCACGGTTCTTCTCGCCATGACTCAAGAGGTTCCTACCGAGGGTCGTACCGATCTGGTCCAGGTAGATCTTCAAACTTCAGAGGCAGATCTTCAAATCGTGGCAGATCTGATAGATCAGATTTTGGTAGATCAAATTTTGGTTCTATTTGTCAAATCTGTGGTAAACCTAACCACTCTGCCTTGGATTTGTGGCATCGACTGGATCTTGATTTTCAGTTACAGTTATCTTTTTCTCCTCAATCTCACTCCCAAACTCATTCCAAAGCTTATGTTGCCTCTATGACTAATGATACTACATCTCAGCCCTTCACTCCTTGGTTTCTGGATTCTGCTGCCTCTGAACATGTGACAAATGATCTTCATTGTTTAAACTCCTATCAGCCTTACTTTGGTTTTGACCAAGTTACTATTGGCAATGGTGACTCTCTCCCCATTCACAACACTGGGAAAGGTATTTTGCCAACTCCACATCATTCTTTTAAACTTAACAAAGTTCTTCATGTTCCTACTATTTCATCTAATCTTCTTTCAGTACAACAATTAGCAAAAGACAACAATTGCTCTATCATTTTTGATCACTCTTCCTTTGCCATTCAGGACAAAGCTTAAGGCTATTCTTCACAAAGGATATCATGCCAATGGTTTATATCATTTTACTTCACCTCCTACTTTGTCTTTGCCTTCATCTACTGCTGCAGCATTTTCTACTACTGGTTCAACATCATCTGTTGAAATTTGGCATAAAACATTAGGCCATCCCACTTTTTCAAAGCTTTAACCACTTAAGTCTCAGTTGTCAATTGTTTTCAATAAAAATGACTTCAGTTGTATTGATTGTTCTGTTTCCAAATGTCATAGACTTCTATTTAAACTTTCAAATTTTACTGTTAATAATCCATTGTCTTTGATTCATAGTGATGTTTGGGGTCCGTTTCATGGCTCCTCTACTGGTTACAAATATTATGTACCGTTTGTTGATGATTTCAGTCGATTCACATGGATTTATCCTCTTTTTAATAAAAGTGGAGTATTTTCCAAGTTCATGGTTTTTAAGGCTTTTGTTGAAAAACAATTTGATCTTCCTCTTAAAATTTTACGAACTGATAGTGGCGGTGAATTTGCTAATCATTCCATGTCCAACTTTATGAATCTTCATGGCATACTTCATCAACACTCTTGTCCTCATACTCCATCTCAAAATGGAGTTGCAGAAAGGAAGCATTTGCACATCACTGAAATAGCTATCTCTCTTCTTCATCTTTCTTCTTTACCTCTTACCTACTGGTTTGACGCCATCCATGTCCAACTTTATGAATCTTCATGGCATATTTCATCAACACTCTTGTCCTCATACTCCATCTCAAAATGGAGTTGCAGAAAGGAAGCATTTGCACATCAATAAAACAGCTATCTCTCTTCTTCATTATTCTTTTTTACCTCTTACCTACTGGTTTGATGCCATAGCTACTGCCACATACCTCATCAATAGACTTCCTAGTGCTTCTCGGTCGAACTGGTCTCCTTTTGAACTTCTTTTTACAACCAAACCTGACTACACACATCTGAAAGTATTTGGATGCCTTTGTTTTCCTTGGATGAAACCATACTCCTCTCATAAATTAGTTCCCAAATCTACTCCTTACATTTTTCTTGGTTATCATCCATCTGTTAAAGGTTATCGCTGTCTCAATTCTGCCATAGGTTCTATTTTGCTTTCTAGACATGTTCGCTTTCAAGAACATATTTTCCCTTTTGCTACTTCCTCTACTGCGCTTACTTCTCCCCCTCCTTTGTCCAATTTACAACACTTTTTCTGGTATCCTTCCCCTATCCACCGACCTGCTGCTATTGTTCAACCTGTTGTTTCCCAGTCTGCCTCACTTCCTTCTGTTGTATTTCCTATTTTTTCCTCTGTTGCCTCCCAGTCTATCCACCGACCTGCTGCTATTGCTAGACCTACTGCTCTTGCTTGACTTGTTGTCCCACAGTCTGTTACTTCTTCTCCGCCTTAGCTTGTTGCATTTTAGCCTCCTGCTCGTCCCAATTCTACAACCCTACCTTCCCTTACTCCTCGGACTACCTCTTCTCCTTCTATTCCAATTGGTTCCATCGAGGATGTTTTACCACTTCCTCCTCCTTCTACTAACATTCGCCCTACGTAAACCAGATCCAAAAGCAAGCCTTTCTGTTTTTCTAGCTCTCTCTCTTCTTCTTCTCTTACTGCTGATTCTTTCATAGAGCCCACTCTATATACACATGTTCTTTATTCTCCTGTTTGGTTCCAAGCAATGATGGATGAATACACTGCCTTTTAGCACCAGGGTACTTGGTCACTTATTCCTCTTCCATCTTCTAAACATTCTATTGGCTGCAAGTTTTTAAAATCAAACGCAACTTAGATGGCACTATTGCTCAGCACAAAGCTTGCCTTGTTGCTAAGGGCTTTCTCCAACAGCAGGGTGTGGATTTTCAGGACACCTTCAGTCCAATGGCCAAACAACCCACCATTCGTATCTTACTTTGTTTGGCCTTACATTATCAATGGCCTCTCAAACAATTGGACATTAGCAATGCATTCTTACATAGCCAACTTCAAGAAGAGGTGCATACGGACCAGCCACTGGGGTTTGTTGATCCACAAAATGCTTCTTTAGTTTGTATGCTTCACAAGGCTCTCTATGGTCTCAAACAAGCTCTCAGGCTTGGTTCTCCACATTTTCTTCTTTTCTTCTCTCCGAAGCGTTTATTCAAAGCAAATGTGATTCTTCATTATTTGTTCGCAAAACTTCCACCTTTGTTACTTACATTTTGATATATGTGGATGACATTCTTTTAACCGGCAATAATCAGTCTTATATTCAAACTTTGTTGTCTCATATGCACCTTGCTTTCTCTATGAAGGAGTTAGGAAATATTTCCTACTTCCTTGGGCTTTCGGTTCAACCTACCTCTCATGGTTTCTTCCTCTTTCAGCATAAGTATGCTAAAGAACTCCTTATCAAAATAGGCATGGTTGATTGCAAATCTTGCGCCACACCCATGTCTGTCAAACTACCAACCGACGCTGCTGATTCTCTGCCATGCTCCCAACCTTTTTTTTATCGTAGCATTGTTGGGGCCCTTCAATATCTTACAATCACCAGACTCGAGTTGTCTTATGCCGTGAATGAAGCTTGTCAATTCATGCACTCCCCCACAGTGGGTCATTTCTCATCAGTCAAATGCATCCTAAGATATGTGAAAGGCACATTGGCCCATGGTCTTCAATTTGCTCCTAGTCATTTTGGTTTACAAGCATTTAGTGATGCAAATTGGGCTGGGGATCCAACTGACAGACGTTCTACTTCTGGCTATTGTGTTTACTTGGGCAATAATCTGATTTCATGCTCTTCCAAAAAGCAATCCACAATATCTCGCTCTTCCACCAAAGCAGAATACCGCTCTTTAGCTCATACTGCAGTAGAGTTAACTTGGCTTCAAATGTTGCTTGTTGATTTCTCTATTCCTCACACCTCTCCTCCCATCTTATGGTGTGATAACCCATCCTCTATATCCTTGGCTACCAATCCGGTATTTCATAGCAGGTCCAAACACATCAAAGTTGACTGCCATTTTGTTCATGACAAAGTTGCAGCCCACCAATTCCTTCTCAAGTATGTTCCCACAACAGACCAGTTAGCTGATATTTTCAGCAAGCCCCTTTCCACCACTCGCTTCTCCTATTTGACTCACATGCTCATGGTCTCCCCTTCGCCCATTCGCTTGACAGGGGATGACAGCGAACCATCTGCAGCAGCTCATAATCACAGTCCATCTGTAGCAGCTCATAATCCAGCAGATCACAATGGAGTCGTAGTTTAGTATATAGTGTACTATGTCACATATGATCATATGCTGTAACAGTGTTAGTTAGAAGTGGTTAGCTATAACAGAGTTAGTTAGAGATGGTTAGTTAGTTAGGATTGTTAGCATTGTATCTGATATGTATATATGTATCATTGTAAGTGAGCAGAGGACATTATGAAAATATATTCAAACTCAACAATTCTTCAGTCAAAACCCCCGGTATTTATAAATGGTTCTGTTTCATAAGTAGGCATTTATGGTGAGAAATTGTCAGATGTTGCAAATGATTTCATTTCCCTTTGGCTGTCGTTATATTGCTTATGGTGATACATCTATATATATTGCCATCACTACGTGGACTTGAAAGGGCATGTGAACGAACTGCTGCCTTAGTTTTTCTTTTGTTTTTTTAATTTGAATTCTCTATAATATATTGGACAATTTTTTTTTTCTCAAAACAACATTATTTTGAGATATTACAAGTAATTCATTATAAAGAATTTAGAATTTTTTTTCCCTCCCTTCTTGGACTTTTGAGTGGTTTTTTGGGTAGTTTAGTGTTCAGTAGCATGGATATTTTGATATTTTTACATTCAAGAAGCTAGTATAGTCACTCGTGCTATGTATGGGTGTAAACAAATAATCAAAAATTAATTTTAAAATTAAATAATAATCTAAAAAAAATTATCTAGAATATTTAGAAAAAATGATTTAGAATAAATTGAATTTTATTTATTTTTATCACCATTAAATATAAGAATTTTTTTATATATATTCTTATGTCATTAATTGTGTACTCTAAGTTCTTAATAACAAATACATGTCATAATTTAATTAGAAAAAATTAAAAAATAAATCACAAAAAATATATTTATGATAAAATATAAATGCATTTCGTCTTATAAATTTTGTAAATTTAATTTATCATATGATAGTGGTAAATTACATTTGTCAATATATTAATTGTTTCATGTTTCGTAAAGTCTAAAAATTTGTCTAGCATCAAAATTATTATTTGTCTTATATTATAAGATTTACGTAAAAATGAATTAGGATTCACTTGTGATATTAAATTTGGGCTTAACATTAGATTTATGACAACTGTTATAGCGACCCTGGTTTGAATCTGACCCGTTAATGTTTTGGATCTGGATTTCAGTGCCTTTTATGGTTGTTCATGTCCTGTTTCTGCTCATTGTTCATTGTGTTTGGTTTTTGTTAAAAAGCATATGGGTCAATTTGGATTTATATTGGTGAGTTCGCGGGTTGTGTGTATAATTGGTTGTAGGTAATAAATCATGTTTAGGATATAAATTGGAAAGGTTTGGTATTGTGTTTATTGTTTTGAGATATTAAAGAGAAATTTAATGTTAAATGGAATTGGGATTATGATGTGGTTGTTTAGGAATAATTGAGGTTTTGGATTAATGTTGGTGGACGTGGCCTTTGTAGTGTTTGTTGGGATTTGGAGTAGTAAGGTTTTATTTTCAAAACAAAATGGAACTAATTACCTTTTTTTTTATAAAACTTGAGAGTTTATGATGAACGGGAATGTGGAATTACCTTAGGGTGTATCTATTATTTCGGATTATGTAATTGGCGTCTAGAGTTTGTCCTTGGCCATCGGTGGAGGATGGTATTGATTGATGTTAGATATATGGCATGTGTGCTTAGTGTAGGATGGACTATGTGATATGATATGATTTGTTGTTAGTTGTAAGTGGACATTGTAAATAGACAATTCCATTGTTGAGTTATGAATTATGTTGTTAAAGAGGTAATTGGAAGATTTATAAATGTTGTTTCTGTTATGAGACTATTACTAAATAGTTATGGTTTTGATGTTTAGTGCTCCATGATGTGTTTTAAAAATGTTTGAAATAAAGGAAAACATGTGTGGAAGGTGGTTCGCGGAGTATATTTTGAAAGAAATGAGTTAATGTAATTGACTAATAGTGATTGTTATGGTGGTGATCGGACTAGGTGTATGTATTACGCCGTGTATTATTGATGTCGGTTAGCGTGATTATATTTTTATTGTGATGATGTTTGGGGGTCTGTTTCCCGCCGTGTTGAGCTGGCAAAACGTGGCACCTTAACAGAGATTTCCTCGTCCCTTCCGGTTTGCGTCCAATAACGTATGAAAATGGGGTCCATTTCCCGCCGTATCTTAACCAACAAAGCGTTGCGCATTGTGATAGGTTCTTCGTTCCTTTCCGGTTTGAGCCTGGTAAAGTATGACATGAGGAGCACCTCCTTCCGAGTGAGTCCAGTAAAATGTTATGTGTTATTGGTATTGTTGGATCTACCATCCGTACTGCAGGCTGATGAAGATGAGATTGGTAGTATATATTACTTCAGTTATCTCGTTTGGATATATATATATTCATGTTATCGGTTTTCATATTGTGGAAATGAGATTGGTAGTATGTATTACGTCGGCTATTTCGTTTGAATGTATATACGTGTTAACGGTTTCATACCAATCACATTTTTAAATCCTTAGACCTATGGCCAGAGAAGGTTGTAAATATAAATATTGGGATGTAAAGGCTTATGGTGTATTGAGAGGTAGGATGAGGATTATGATTTATATGTGGGGTTATATTTTCAGAAAAGGTGTTTAAGTGAAACTCTTTTATGTTAACGTGAGAAGTTTTATCAAAGAAATAATGGGATTTTAAAACATTTTCTTTTGGGAGGAATGATGGGAATGTGAGAGAGAGGAAAGGATTTTATATCGAATTGTGTCTAGAGGAACGTTTTGAGAAAAACACAGTTATATGTGTATATTTTAAATATTAAATGTCACACTATTTATATGGTATGTCTTGATGCATTCATGATCATTTTTATCTATATGTTATGATTGGTTAGAATTTCTGGAATCTCTACTGGGCTTAGTGCTCATCCCACGTGTTGATAAACTTTTTCAAGTACAAGGCTGGAGGAATCATGTATGACTTGAAATCTTTTAATTGTTGGCCGCGGAGCCCTTTACTTATTGCCGTGTGCTATGTATTGTATAAGGGTAAACCCCTTTTGTTTTATTTATTGTTATTCAATATCAGCCTAAGGGTATCGTACCATGTCTTATTTATATCATTCATTGTTGTCATGAGAAAATGTCATTATTTATTTTTGTTCATGTTCTCAACTAAAGGAATTATTACAATGGATTTGGTAATGGATTCTCATAATAAAAGTCAGAGCGTGACAACTATCCTTTACCTAATTACTAAAAATTACCTTAGTCTATTCCCAACTTATATGAATCATTTGACCTATCTATTTATTATTAATAAATAGATATTTGTAAGTATTTTTTTTTATAATAAAAATAAGAAATATTGACATATTTTACTCGTACTTATTAAAAAATTTGAACTTAGTTTAAAATAAACTATATATTTATGTTTAAAACAAATAAATGAACAGTTATATATGAAGAATTACCTAAGATAGAGCCACTCTCGTTTGGGAACAGGCCTTTTTAATAACTTTTTGACTTTTTGGCTAAAATGTGATGTAAAAAAAATAAGTATGTTTGGGATGACTTTTTGACTTTTTACGAAAAGATGTGCAAAAAGTAGAGAGAAAATGAAATCTTTGACTTTTTGGTATAGGTTGTTGGCTTTTTGGTTTTTTTAGTAATTTTTTGACTTTTTGGCTAAAAGGAACACTTGCCAAACGTGGCCATTGTAGGTTTTTTTTAATCCTAATAAATTTAAATTTTATCATAGTTTATCAGTTCGTAACTGATATAAGCTAATTTTGGGGTTCTAATATTGAATTAAACACTAAAAAGTAGCTAAAAAAATTTAGTTCAAGTCGTTTTTTTTGCCAATAATACTTTATTTAAGCCTGGTCCTTGGAGAATCATTTTAGTTGATGTCCAATTCATGAGTTAGTAAACCCACCTATTTATTTAGTTTTTAATTAGTAAATATATATATATATATATGTGTATTTAAAATTTATAACAAAAATAGGAAATATGTACATATTTGTTTGGTATATTTATTAACAATTTTAAAATTAATTAAGAAATTATGTAGTTATTCTTAAAAGGATAAATTGCATTTGTGGTCCATATATTTTAACTCTTGTGTTATTTTTATTCTTGCAATTTTAATTTTCTCGATTTTGACTCTAAATTTATAATTTTGTCTCAATTTGATCCAATTGTTATAATTGCTAGTGTTTATTTATTGAAAATACACAACATCTGTTATACTTTTATAGACAAAATTATAAACTTGTTTAACTCAGTAAATTACTCTCAACCAACTCAATTACTATTTTCTTTCAAAAAATTTAATCGGCATTATCAATTAGATCAAATTGATACAAAATCTAAAATTAATGGCCAAAATAAAGCTAATTGAAATTATAGAGACCAAATTGACACGAGACAAAATGCAGAAACTATCAATATATTTATCATTCTTAAAATTTGTCTATTATTGATATATTTATATCTGAAAAAACTATTTAGGATTAGATCAAGCTAAAACCTGAATAAAAAATTAATGGCTTATTAAAAATATTTAATAATTATAAATTTAAATTTGATCAATTTTTCATTTAATTTTTTTCATAATAGAATTAAGTTGTTTGATAATTATATTTAAAAAGTTACAAATACTCCATTGTCAGAATTTTTTATTTAACATAATTAACTAAAAAAATCAATTCATAATTTTCTATACAATAATAAAATTACTTAAATTATTAATTAAAATATATTTCTAACATCATTAAAAACTGTTAATTGATTTGATGATTTATTAATAAAATGGACGATTTGTTATGAAATTATAAATCTCAGGGGTGAAATGTAATTTTTAGAATCACAGGGGTGATTCGTATTTTAATCAAACCTCAGAGGGTATATTTGTAGTTTACCTTTATAATTTATAGTTCCAATTTTTCTTTGTATTTTTTTACAAATATTTTAAAATTATATATAATTATAATTTCTTTTGAACTTTCCTTTTCAATCTCAAATTTGTTATAACTTGAATTATATGTAATTTATTTTTGACTTCTCATCTACAAAAACTAACAATGAACATAAATTACTTTTTGAACATTGTAAAAAACAAATAAAAAAATATATTATCAATAATAATAACAAAACATATTTTTATTTATCATGTGACGTCTCACCACTACATTGATAATAGACATTAATAATAAAAATCATTACAATAATATATCAGATAATAAGTAGCATGTGATCACAATAATGTTTTTTAGTTATACAAAAGTACCCAAAATTATATATAAAAAAAATAATATATGATCCATATTCAATTTTTATATAGTAAAATTCACACTTACTCTCAACCACACATTAGTTTTCTAAATCAATTTATCATTTAAACTATCTACTATTCTTTTAAGTAATATTCACATTTTCAAAACCCACCCAAACAATACTCTGACTGAGCTCATCATCATCCTTGTTGTCGCCATACTCACCACTTCTGCTAACCACTATGCATCTCCAGTCTAATTTTTTATCTTTGCAAATTTAAAAAGGTAATGTTGGAGACAGAAAATGTACCGTTAGAGTTTTAAAGAGTTAAAAATAAAAAAAAAATGAAAAACAAAAATATGTGGTTCTAGTTTTTCTTATTCCATATATGGGTGATAATTTTTTTTAAAATCCATAAATTATATAACAGTGTTCATTATTTAAAATTTTACTTATAGATAGGCAAGTCAATTAAAAGTTTTTAATTTTTTACAAATACAAAAATTTTAAAATTTTTGTTTAGGAAATTAAAAAAATGGTCAAATCGTAAAGAACAATATAAGACGTCATATTCTATATATATATAAAAAAAAACTCATAATAATATTATCAAAAGAAAAAATAACAACATTGGGAAGAAAAAAAAAATACATTGGAAAAAAAGTCATATAAAAAAAATACCCACACGAAAATAGAAATTTAAAAAAAAAAATTCACAAACAAACAAACTTGAAATAAGTTTGGACTATTGGCAAAAAGAAAGACTAACCTTTGCATCATTAAATTTGGAGAGGAGTTGGCTGGGCTGAAAAAATGATCAAATATTGGATATTCTGAAAATAGAATTGTATTTAATTTTTAATTTGATTGGATTTTTAATTTATATTATTTTTGGAAAGTGTGAGCGTAGCTTATTATATTATTTTGAATTTTGGAAATTCAAAATCATAGATAATTAATACATTTATTGTTTTTTTATTTGAATTGTTTTGATTAACATTATTTTTTATAAGAGTGAGGGTAACTTATCATATTATTTTAAATTTTAAAATTCAAAATCATAAATAATTAGAACTTTATTTTTTGTTTTTTGACTTAAGGAACTATATAACCAGTAGATTCTTTTTTTAATTCTTTAAAATTTAACAACTTAACAAAATTAGTTCGGGAGTTGGGAGATCTCATAATTAATGTTGTTAAAAATCGCCTTTCCCTTATATAATATATATAGATTATAATTATTTTATTTTTTTATAAATATGTAGTAATTTTTGTTTTTGTCTTTTGCGTTGGGGAGTGCTGACAACCATATTAAAGTTTGACAGACAAAAATAAAAGGGCAAGTTCACTTTTAGGAATGACAATTTTTTGTTATTAAAAGTATGATTATATATTTTTAGCAATAAAATTATATATTTAGTAATAAATTATCTATCATTTTTGAGATCAAAATTTTTCTCTAAAAAAATAAATTTTTTGGATCAAATTATTTTATCCCTAAAAATACATTTATTAGCAAAAATTTTTAAAATTGTTGCTAAAAGTCCATTTTTTTTACTTTTTTAGATAATATTTAATGACTATCTTCACGATGATAAAAATTGATTCATAAAATTTTTGTATATAAATTTTTTTTTAGGATAAAAGGTTTAGTTCTTGAAACTTTTATTGTTGTAATAGATATATTTGTATCTCGCTTGTAACTTTTTTGATAAAAATATTTAATTAAAAGTGTTTGCTTTGGTTATGGGAGCTTTGGGATTGCTTGGCTGTTTTTTTGGGGGATTCAAGTTGATTTTTGTTGTTTTGTAATTAAGTTCTTCTTAACTTTTTTTTTTTTCTTTTTTTCTTTTTTGGTTTTCTTTTTTTTTTTTATAAAAGATCGTGAAGCCGTGAGGTTAGTTATATGGATGGTACAGTGATAGGATAATTGTACTTTTGTATCTCTTCATGCCATGTATCTTTCAAGTATTTGTAATTTTCATGTTTTCGTAAAAAATTTTTACTTTACTGATATATGAAATAGTAAAATTTGTAGTATAAATAGATGTAGCCATACTTTTGGAGTTAGTAACGTGAATCTTTTGTGCTTTTGTGATATTTTATGTCTACATATTAGATCATGAATTTTTTAGGGTATTATTATATTGAAGTCTCCTAAATTATAAAGAAATATCATTTAAACCTCTTAAATTTATAAAAACGTATAAATAACCTCTTAAATTAAATATCATTTGTCCCATAAATTATAAAAGTATACAAATTGATCCCTTAAACTATTGGTGTGTTTATACTTTGACCCCTCTGTTACGGGTCTAGATTGGACTACATATAGTTATGCAGTTTCTATTTGATGCTTTATAGTTAGGAGTCTAAGTGATTTTTTTCAATAATTTAGGAAGATCCATTATTAACGTTTATATAGTTTTAGGAGACTTACGTGTAGGCCTAATAAGTGGACTTATTAATCTAAATAGCGTCATATTGATAATAACGGTATTTTTCATCAAACCAACTATTAAAAAAAGGGTCATTAATGTTAATCTTCAGCCGGACAATTTCCAAAAAATTTTTTGCCTAACAAAACGTCACTAATTATAGTTTAGCGATAGTTAAAAAAAAAGTCACAAAAAAAAATATTAATTTTTAACTTTCAACGACAAGTTTTTTGTGTAACACCCCCAAAAATAAATATGAGAACTTCATCTCATAGGCGGAAATAAAAGTTGAAACAAAGTGCTTTTACATTCATCAGAGTTTAATATACAAAAAAGTGACACATGCGATATAAATTCATAACAGTCATCCATGAATCTACAGCATGTGTACAAAATAGTAAAAAGTAATGAAAGTTAAACAATATTCATCTGCCCTAAAGGTTTATATTCTTTCTGAAATCATTACTTGTTACAACAAAAATGAGTCTAACTCAATTACAATTAGCACCTTGGCTATACAAAGCAAATTACAAATCAAAAAGCTTAAAATACAAAGCAAAAATACAATCAAAAAGAAACTCTTACTCCAAAATCTCTTCATACTACTGTTCATGGCGGAGGGCATATCTCTACCACCTGAAAATGAATTTGTCCCCCAATTAGAGTTGAGCTAAAACTCAGTAAAAACAATCTAACACCCAATATATGAATCTTAAACTATGATATATAAGTATGAGATGGCCTATTCAATGCCCATGATAAAAAATCATTTATAACTCTTTTGCCAAAACTATGCCATTGCTAAACTTTATATCACAATTCAGGTTACCTTCAATTCATTTATATCTAGTTATCCAATGATTACAATCACCGTTATTCTCGATACATGAGTCAGCTAATATGCCTATTGTTCAGATTACATCTCTCT
>NW_021025491.1:1574221-1584637 GCF_004153795.1 Camellia sinensis | reverse complement strand
TAACATGCCTTATTTGTGGTGTTTATGTGATTTGGCATCATTTAACACTTGATTTCAGAGCATATAGCATTGCCATATTCTCATGCATATCACTCTCTTATTGTGTTTGAGAGTTGTGTTTTATGCCTTATTCATGGGCCAATGCATGAGCATGCATCTTCTTGCTTTTAATGCTAGCATTTCGGAACATTTTGGCCACTGTGCTTTAATCGGACCAACTCGAGGCACACTACCTTTTTAACTAAGGCACACGGGTAGAGAAATCACTAGATCTAGGTGAAAATCTAAAGAGAATGTAGGTTTTAGAGAGAGAAAGGCTCTAGATCTAGGGTTTTGAGAGAAAAAGATATGAAAATGTGATGTAAAAAGGTGCTACTACGATCTGATATACGCACAGTTCGCTCGAGCGCAAGAAGTGATGCTCGAGCGTCAGGCACAACAAGTTGTTCCGCTCGAGCGCAGAATGCACACTCCCAATAGTTTTGCAGACAATAGACCAACGCTTGAGTGCAAGAAAGGCCACTCAAGCTAAGCCCGCTCGAGCGCAGAAGGAACCGTTCAGGCGTAGAATACACTCCGCTAGTAATTTGGCAGACCTGCAAAAGTACTAAGAGTTCACAAAGCCCGCTCGAGTGCAAGAAGCGCTGCTCAAGCAGAGGAGTAAAATCCTTAGTAACAAAGGTTTGAAAACTAAGCAACCAACATGTTCCAAACACAACCACTACAATCCAATAACCAAATTTAAAGATGTATAAGGAAAGCAAGACATGAACAACAATATGAAACCATGAAACCCGAGTCCAGAAAGCAAAATGAGTCAGGTCTAAACCAGAATCGTTATAATCTCCCCTCTAAGGGAATTTCGTCCCCGAAATTTTAAATAAAGTTTTAAGTTTAAACCAAACACAATAATGATAATTCATCAATTCCAATACCATGACCCATTCTCCGGTCATCCATTCTCATCAACTCGATACACAAGTTCCAACATTGAAAATATAATTCACATTTTCCCAAAACATTTACAATGTTTTCATTAAATCCATGTTTTCAAATCATACACAACATATACAATGGCAGTGTTTGGCAAGATTTTTTTTTGGGTTTTTTTTTTTTATTTTTTCCACTAAAAGACAAAGTTTTTGCAAAATCAAAAAAAAAAAACAAATCCAAACAAAGTACCATATCCAACCCCATAATCATTTCACTTTTTCTCTCACAAACATCACATCCAACCACAAAAAAGCCTAACTATCTTCCCAAACACCAAAAAAACTTTCTCTAATAATATCCTACAACTAAAAAAATCTACATAAAAATCCACTTCCCAAACACCCACAATGTTTCCATATTCTCAAAACATATACAATGCTTTTATGTTTCATTAACATAAACAAAATTTCAATATATGCTCAAACATCAACAAATAAGTCTGAATACTTCTCACGAACTTCCAACTCACGTTCCCAAGTTGCTTCCTCAACCCCATGATGTTTCCACAATACTTTAACCAAGGGAATTGTCTTGCCTCGCAAGACTTGATCCTAGGTATCCAAGACTCTCACTGGCCTCTCCTCATATGAGACATCCTCATCTACCTCTAAGTCGGTCCAATCTAGCACGTGTGATGGATCCAGCTCATACTTCCGAAGCATGCTAATATGAAACACATCATGAACCCCGGAAAGGTATGATGGCAAGGCCAAACGATAAGCTACTTCTCCAATCCGCTCAAGGATATCAAAAGGCCCAATGAATCGACGGGATAACTTCCTACTTTTTCCAAACCTTATCAAATCTCTCCTACCTGATATTTTCAAGAATACATGGTCTCCCATATCAAAAGACAAAGGTCTCCTCTTACGGTCGATATAACTTTTCTGGCGACTCTATGTCGTAACCAACCTCTGATGGATAAGTGCAACTTTCTTTTTCGTCTCCTGGACTAAGGCCCCATTTGGGAATAGGCTAATTTAGTAACTTTTTAGCTACTTGGCTAAAATATGAGCTAAAAAAAACTAGTATGTTTGGGATGACTTTTTGGCTTTTTACGAAAAGATGTGCAAAAAGTAGAGAGAAAAAAGAATCTTTGACTTTTTGATATGGGTTGTTGGTTTTTTGACTTTTTTAGTAATTTTTTGACTTTTTGGCTAAACCGGCCCTTCCCAAATGAGGCCTAACTCTAGACCCAACATAGGTGCATCACCCATCTTAGCCCAATACACAGGGGATCTACACGGTCAACCATACAAGGCCTCAAATGGCGCCATGCCAATACTCGATTGGAAGCTATTGTTATAGGCAAATTCCACTAAAGGCAAGTGTCTCTTCCACGAACCCTTAAAGTCAAGGACACAACCCCAAAGCATATCCTCTAAAATCTGAATAGTACGCTCGGACTGCCCGTCAGTCTAAGGATGATACGCAGTGCTAAAGGTTAATCTCGTGCCCAAGGCACTCTGTAAGCTCTACTACAACCCAGCTGTGAAATGTGGATCTCTATCCGAAACAATCGTCACAGAGACCCTGTGTAACCTCACTATGTCTCGAATGTAAAAGTCGGCAAGATAATATACCGAGTCATTCATACGTATAGGCATAAAGTGCACTGACTTGGTCAACTGGTCAACTATCATCCAAATTGCATCACTACCCTGTTGAGTCCTCGGAAGGCCCACAAAAAAAATCTATCGTGACATGCTCGCACTTTCACTCGGCTATAGGCAAGGGTTGCAACAAACCCACTGGCCTCTGATGTTCAGCCTTCACTTGCTGACAAGTAAGGCACTTTGACACAAACTATAGCTTGTTTTTCGTGCTCTTTTCGGATACGATTAGCCCTACAATTTGAACTCCCATGATTCTAAATCTGATTCCATAAGTGCAATGTGAAATAGATAGACACAAATGAGTCCAAATCCAGCAATTCTTTTAGAAAATCTATTTTGAATCAAAATGCCAAAAATGGACTGCTTTCCCAGATACAGAGTCGCTACCTAAATATTTTGAAAAATTTAGGAAACCTGAGACTCGTGCCAAAGGCCACTTATCCGTCATCACCAAAATGTTTCGGCTCGGGAACTTAGGTATGAGAGGGGAATGTCATGACTTGAGCACCCTACTCACCCAATTAAAAATCAACCTCTACTAATCATGATGTGATTCTTATTTACATTATATGCTCTTGTTCTGATTATTAAGCTAATTTAGTAGGTAATGCACGCAAGTATAGACTAATTTGCAAAAGTAAGAACTCTTTGATTTTATGTTTGTTTGAAAATTGTTTAGAATATGCCCCACTTGAAAAAGTGATCTCATATGTACATTACTCAAATTATTCCAATTCAAGCAATTGGCTTTCATCAATAGGCATTCAAACAGATATATCACTTAAGCACTTAGCCTCGTGGAATCATGCTTGATATGGCAACACAAACGTACAAAGCAATATGCTAAAGCAATAAGTACTCACCTAGTACTCCAAAGCAAGCCAAACAAACCAAAATAATTAGAAAACATGTATGCTCCTAACTTATGTAAAATGACTAATGTGACACGTACAATCATGCAAGAAAATAGGCTCGGCTACTAGCATGGTATATGATTCCAGTCAAGACATGTGATAAATCATGTATTTATCTAAGAGAGTTGAATGCGACATCAGTTACTATGATGAGCCGAACCATAAATGCATGCGAGACGAGTGTGTGCAAACATGGGAAATGCTAAGAAACCATGATGTTCTATGCTACCATTATAAGCGGGTAAATAAAATGGAGAAAGAAATGGGGGTTGGACGACATACATGTTATTACATATTTTGCCCTCACGCAAGAGGGTGCAAATAAATGTCCAAATATCCGGATTAATAGCTAACTATTACTAACCCAAATGAATACTAACGAATTTAAAACTAGCTAAGGTAATTGACTTCCAAGGGACACTAAAGCTAATCTACCTAATTTATTACAACAAAGACGTTATATAAAATAATAATTGCAACAAGGATATTACAACAATGATAATTACACTAATAATAATTACAACGGTAATATTTAATACAAACAATCAATGAGGCACAATGATCGCACGCGCAGTGCCCAGAAGCTGCTCTATCTGCCCAAACTGCTCTACCTCACCATCAGCCACTACCCACTGTTTCTGTCAACAGCTCACTGCTTACCAAACATTTGGAGCCAGCCGGGCCCAAATGAGCTTCGGTCAGACCCAAAAAGCGCCAGCCGGCACTAAATTTTATGCCAAAAAGTGTTTTGTGCTCTAAAGTGAGAACAGTGCAAATAGAGCCTTTCTAGGCCCTGTTTGTCCCTTCTGCTTTTCTCTGTCATGGGAAACTCAAGAGAAGAACAATTTTGAGTCTGAAACCACCAACGTGCACAATTGGATGGCTTGATGATCCTGAGCATGTTTGGACAAAATTGATAAATGTAATCGAAAACCACACTTTCCTCCTATCATAAAGGCTCAAAGAGGAAAATAGACGCGCACCAAGTCTTATCAATGTATCATGGATTGATACGTGACAATTCCCGGAGTGATGGACTCGACATAACGTTCGACCGAATCCAACCAACTCTAAACATTTTCTTTATGTCGATTTATTTCATTTTAAGTCGATTTTACTAGTCTTTGCCATTCTTTAATCAATTTGTCCAAAATGATGTTTAAGTCCACTAAATGAGAAGAAAACGTCAAACGAGAGGTGATTCTTGGTATAAAAGACAGCGTATGCCTTGACGATGAACCTCCGTAGAGGTTAAGCCATTGAGCATAGGTTTCTTTCTCATGCTTTGAATAACCGTTGATCGGTTGAAGCAATTCTCAAAACAAAACAAAAGAAGAAAAGAGGAAGGTTGCAAAAATGATTACGAGTTCAATTATTAGAATGAGACTCTTCAACACGAAAATTAACTACAGAAAAACTATAAAAGCTTGTGTGACACAACAAACAAGCTAGATATAAAAACTTACAACACAACAAGCTAGACATTCAAAGCATACACTGATTAAATAAATTACAACAGCCCTAAAACAACCCCTAATATGTTAAAAACAGTGGCTAAAAATCATGTTTAAAGAGCATAAAAGGGTAGAAAAGAACAAGGATATACAAGGCTAATGAACAAAAATAAGGAGAGATGGCTAACCTCTCTATTTTTGAGACCTCAAACCATGTTTTTTAGCCTTTATTAAACTCTGAAAATCAGTTTAAAAGGCAAATAAAAGAGGGTAGAACAAGGGTGAGCTATGAAGTAGAGAGCAAGAAAGGATGTGAACCCTCTCTACCATTTGGTAGCTATTCAAACCCAAGTTCTAACACTTAAAATAGGATCAAAACAATACAAAAGCACTAGAAAGAGATAGAGAAAAACAGAAATGAAAGCAAGAGAAAGGTGGTAAGCTTATACCTCTTGAAAAAGTAAGTTCTTGTTTGTAAACCAAACTTGATCTAAGCACACTCTCAAGCTTGAATTGTGCTACACAAAGCTCAACCAAGGTTCTAAGTTCTTACTCTAAGGTTGGCTATGGTATATAAATATGGTATATAGATATAGTACATGGATGATCAAATATCTCAAAGGTAGCTTGCATAAGAAGAAAGAGCTCTCAAGGGTTATTTAGCTTCTTTGAAATTTTTCCAACCTCTAACACTAAGGTATATGCGTGTATTTATAGAATTTGAGAAAAATAGGTCAGAAATATCTTCAAAAATGGACAGCTAGCCCATTCTCGTGCAGAATAGTGTTTCTCGCTATCGAGAGCCGGCCGGCTCCCAATAACTATGGCCGGCTCCTAGTGTGGTATAGCCGGCTCCTAATGTATTTCCCGATTCCTCTGTTTCAAACTCAGGGTAAAGTGGTACAATGGTCAAAAATAAATTTCTAGGGTAAGAATAGTATGAATATTAACGGTTTGGAATTGGTTTTGGAGCGCGAGCCTACATTTCTTTGTTGAGAATTCGAATCGCAATCAACACGACTTCATCATCGAGTGCACAGGACAAAGCGTCCAAGTCTTGTGGGCGGTCAAAAATGAGGGGTCTACAGTTGCCCCTCTTTGACAGAACTCGAAGTCATGGAATGACGTGAGTAATGTCAAAGCCCAGAGACGACGCATTCGACAAGGCCGTAAGACTTGGGCAAGAAAACAAATCAAAATACAATTATCAAAGGTTGAACCGAAAGGTTGCCTACGTATCCCTTTGCAAGGAATCAAACCAACACAGTTCAAGGGCAAGGTATGCAAGAAACATAACTTATGATCATGCAATGAAACAATGCAATGGAACAAGAATGTAAATAACAAGCAATGAAACAATGCTATAAACATAAGCAAAGCGGGAATGCAACGTTTGAACGAAAGCAGAACAACTCAAGCTGCGTCTCACACGAAAAGAGGTAAGCAGACAAACACGGGGACAAAAAGAGTGCGAACTAAACCATGTCCTGTGCAGGAAAGACGCCAACCTACCTACGTCCCACGCAAAGAAGACGGAGGGCTATGTAAATACCCGTCGCACCCAAGGTTTAACCGAAGAACTCGAGATCCTAACATGTCTCACGCGAAAGGAGGAAAGGCGGTGTGAACAGACAGGGGCACCTGCTGTTTTTAATCGAGTTGAACAATCCAAATGCGTCTCACACGAAAGGAGGAGAGGTGGTGTGAAAAAACAGGGGCACCTACTGTTTTTAATCGAGTTGAACAGTCCTAACACGTCTTACGTGAAATGAGGAGAGGTGGTGTGAACAAACAGGCGCACCTGCTATTTTTAACCGAGTTGAACAATCTTAACGCGTCTCACGTGTAAGGAGGAGGGGTGGTGTGAACAAACAGGCGCACTTGCTATTTTTAACCAAGTTGAACAATCCTAACACGTCTCACGCAAAAGGATGAGGGGTATTTAACGAAGAAGCAAACAACTTCAGAATAGAGCGAGATTATCTCAACCCTAGGAAGGCCTAGGAAAACAAAGCCATGAACTCCATAGAGAAAACAGTACAAAGCATAAACAGGAGTTTCCACAATTCAAAAGAAACGTACAAATTCAAAACTAGGCTCGAATTAGCATATTTTAAAAACAAGTTTGCCAATAGACTTAGCTTAAATAATTAAACAAGTAACGAAATAATTATGACTTCAGAATAACTTTAAATAAAACAAATTACGAGCTCAAACGAATTAATAAAATACCCAACTATGAATTCACAAAATTTGAATTAAACAAATTACAAAGCGCCTATGGATTAAACAAATTGAATGGATTAAAACAGAGTACAAAATCATTTCTCTTCTTTTTTTCTTTTTTCTTTTCCTTTTTCTTCTCTCTGTTTTTGTTTTATATATTTTCTTGATTTTTTTCCTCTTTGTTTTTCTTATTTTTTTTCTTCACCTTCCTTTTTATTATTTTTTCTTCACTTTTATTTTCCACAAACCAAATTGGAATCCAACACTGAAACACACACTGAGCTGAACAAAAACAACACTGGGTTAACATTTGGAGCCGGCCGGCACCCAACGAAGTACGGCCGGGTTCAAATAGTGTCGGTCGGCTCGCGATGGAGGCAAGGGCAGATTCGGCAAATGCCACGCCCATGGTTGGTTTAAATCAAACCCAACCCTCCTTCCACACAACCCTACATCCAAAAAACCCTCTCTCTCTCTCTCTCTCTCTCTCTCTCTCTCTCTCTCTCTAAGCCCCATTTCTTTCTAGATTTTCCATATTTTTGCAAAACCTAACAGCCCTTACGAATTTTTCTTCGAAAACCCTCCCATTCCTTTACGTTTTGAACCGAACAAAATTTAATTTCGTTGAGTTTTGGGGTTTTCCCTGCTTTCTCACATCTTTACCCAGACTTCCCCTCTTCCTCTTATTTTTTCACTTTTTCTTTATTTTCTCTCCCTAGGGTTTGGGATTTTGGGGTTTTGCACTCAAATTCACCCGCCCACTCACATTTCTCCATTTTTTCACTTTTCTCACTTTTGCTTCATGGCTAGCGGTGAACTTCCCATCCCCAACCCCATTATTGGTATTGGAGCTGCCTAGGTAAGGACATAGAGGCCAAGGATGTCCTCCCTCCCATTCTTGAGCCAGAGTTGCCTCCCCTTATTGAGAGACCATTTGATGTGGCCACCTACCAGCCACATACACATGCATATTTGAATTCCTTTCAAGGTATTGCAGACACTGACAACAGTCCCATACTACAGGTGATGGCTAGGAGGATCAGAGATTATGGGTCTATTTTTGGCCCCACGTACTGGTACGAGAGGCTCCTTGCGGAGGTTTGTGCATTAGTCGACGTGGCTGGATTCGGGCCCTTTAGCCTAGAACTGGTGTAGATGAGGGTTGACCTATTTCTACATGGGGACCTAGTGAAGCGATGGTGGGACACCACGGACTTGTTTTACTTCTCGTCGATTGGGGAGATAACTTTGACCTCGTATGATTTCGCGATGCTTACCGGCCTGCAAGTCAGAGTTGGCGACTCGATTTCCTTCGATCCTGATATAGCATAGTGAAGGGTTACATAGCTTCACCTCCTTGAAGCGATCCCATACACTGTCGGTCCTAGGATGGTGAGGTACAGTTGGTTCTTTGAGCATTTTTCTGATCTTTAGCCAGCTACTCCGAAGGAGGTCACCCAGTACGCTCACAGATTCTTTTATATCTCTGCGGTACTACCCTGTTTGCGAACAGGGAAAATACCGTGAGGCTTATCTCTTGGGAGCACTGGTGCATCTAGATCGAGTGGGAGAGTATGACTGGGGTGGCGCCTGCCTGGCTACCTTGTACTGCTATATGAGCTCCACATCCCGCCGTAATGTGGATTTACTTAGCGGCTATTGGTGAGTTTGGGCGGTACACCTCACACTTCTTCTTTCTGGTTTTCTTTCCATTCCTTGTTTATCTAATCTGCTTTTGGCATGTCCCATTATTGCAGTTGTGGGATAATACATATTTCACCTCCCTTGCCCCAATTCCCGTACGGCTACTTGAGTTATCAGTACCTCGTTCTCGGTACTACAACTATTAGTTTGAGTGTCGTCAATGCGTAGACCGAGATTTCCCTTATTTTCGTCGCTCCTTCGACGCCGTCACTGCAGATCGGGTAACAATACTAGCCTTTAACCTTTACATACTGTGTGCATACTACACTGTTTCCATACTGTTGTCCCATACTGCACTGTTTCCATACTGTTTAGACTTTTGACATCAGCCACTTGCTTTGCATATTCTATTCATAGGTTGACTGGCACCTCTGGGCTACTGCATAGGAGGCTCCTTTTCGAGGGCCCTTTCGGTAGGGCATACTACTCGAGAGAGTGGTTCTTTCGCCAAACCTGAGGCCAGGTTGATCCCAATGTTCCACATCCTTCTCCTCCCACTATGAGGATTGCCAATGAGCTTCACGACGGACCTCTGATCGATCACCTAATGTAGGGAGAGGACGGTGACAGATACCATGAGGCTAGCGACTTCGTTATATTCTTACAGACCCAGGAGATGGCACCACCGGTTTACATAAGGCAATCTCTACCTTTCTGACAGGCCTGTGGTCGGCACTAGACATAGCGTCGCAGTTCACATTTTGTCCCTCGAGTTATTTGTGTGTAGAATAAGGCCGGGACGTTCTGTCCTTGTCCGTAACTGGAAAGACTTGCAATTCGCTTAACTGTGGTAGCTCTAAATGCACCCCACGAAATTATGTTGGTCACCCCATTAATTGGAATACACAAATTGAAAAATTTAAAATATTTATTTAGTTGATGGTTTGGAACAGGTGCCCCTGCTCACCCCCAAATACATCCTATTTACCTTAAAATCAAAAAAAAACTGAGTTGCTGCCGAGTGGGCGAGCCGACATGGCATTTTCGCTGGACCGGCAGCGCGACGCATATCTCCCGGGAGGTTGCCGCTCCCATTCAATGGGCTTCTTGGGCAATTCCTGCCAGGATCTCTCGCCACTCAGCTTGCGTCCGAGGACGAAAGAAGATATAGCACGCCAGAAATACTGTTATTATTCAGAGATATCGAGGAGAGGAGAGTTGAGAATGTATACTCTGGGGTTGAGTAAGGTCCCATAGGGGATCTGTGTGTGGTGGAGAGGTTGTCTGCAGCATATAGTTGTGGTCACTGCTAGAGTTGAACATTGACGTAGTTTACCTTATGTTATACTTTTTGCCATTTGCACTTCATTTTTTCTTGCCTCTATGCTTTATTACCCTATTCCATGTGGTACTCATTTCCCATTGTTGTGCCAGGTAACCGACCACCGCATAATGCTGATCGACCCTCCTCCAGACGATTGACCGACTGCTCGCATCATGGTACCGGAGAGAGACAGACCCGCTCTCATGCCTACTCACGAGTATTGAGGGTATATTTCTCCACTAGTT
>NW_021025491.1:1490235-1560351 GCF_004153795.1 Camellia sinensis | reverse complement strand
GTTGTTTCGGTGATAAGTGCTCTGACAGCTCTCTTCTTAGCCATTTCTTGCTCTTCTGTTAGTGGGATCAAATTGATTTGAGGGAGTGTTGGATCTGGTTCTGGTGAGGGTTCCAGGAGGAAATTCGTCACCCTGGTCTTTCTCCTGCTGCTGTATCTGTATGTCGGTTTGAAATTGTGTAGCTTGGCCCAACCTCGATCGCGGTACCGGAGTGCGGCACGGAGTGCGTCAAGATTGGGGTAACCGTACTGCGACTTTAGTTGGTTTAAATCTGCATAAAGAAAACGGCAATGGTTAGCACGGTGTAAAACTTATAAACAAAGTAAAGAACGCACAAAACTGAGCCGAGGTATATATACCGGCTACTCCTTTATTCCAGTTAATACAGTCTCCTGGTATTTGGGCTTCCTGGTCCTCGAAGTTACCAAAAACCCAGAAAAAGTCGTCATCGTTTAAGTCTTTATCCGGCGTGTTTTTTATTATTTTCTCTCGGCGGCGTCTTATTCTTAAATAGTATACCCAGCCGTCATCATTCTGGCCAATTGAGTATTGGTGAAATAGCTTGGCTAAACCGAGGTTGAGGCAAAGCCGGTGATTTAGCTCGACGATGCCGTTTATTATTCTGTAAGAATTGGTGCTAAGTTGAGTGGTTGGCTGGAATAACCAACTTTAAGTACTCTTCAGCCAAGATAAGGATCTAGGCTGAAGAAAGGTTGGCTAGAATAACCAACTTTGAGTGCTCTTCAACTAGGATAAGGATCTAGGCTGAAAAGAGGTTGACTGGAATAACCAACTTTGAGTACTCTTCAGCCAATCTAGGCTGAAGAGAGGTTGGCTGGAATAACCAACTTTAAGTACTCTTCAGCCAAGATAAGGATCTAGGCTGAAGAGACTTGGCAGGTTTGACCAAACAGATTGCAAAGTTCTAAAACTGAGATAAGTATCTTGGCTAGAAAATGCTAAACTACATGCAAATCATAGGGAAAAAATAAAATGCAGGTATGAAATAAACTGAGCAAAAAGAAGCAGATTTCATTCAAGATTCAAGACAAAGTTACAAGTACGGCTTCAGCTCGGTTACAAATGCTTTCAAAAGTTAGCGTCAAAAAAAGAAAATTACAAAATTAGGCAAAAAGATCATCTAGGTCTGCATCCAGGTTAACTCGAGTTTCATCACTCCGTAGCCCGGTCCCAGTAGGAAGGTCGGTCATGGGCACATTTTCAACCGTGCTTGGCACCAGTGGCTCCACCCAAGTTGATTGAATAGTTTGGTGACCTTGATCTCTAGCAGAAAGTGGGGCGTTATTTGACTCTAAGGACTCTTCCTCCTCCCCCTCTTGCAGAAACTTTTGTTGGATGATGTTGGCATAATCTGCTATACAGCTCAGGATGAAGTGAGGAGGAGGATTCTAGAATACCTCGATTTCTTCCCTTGACCGAGCTTTGAGGCGGCTACCTTCCACCCATATTTGAAGAAAATATCTTTGGCAGCTTCACACTGCAAGACGTATGTGGCTTTACCTTCCTTGTAACCGCGATCCTTCGCGTCCTCTATCTTCTTCTTCAGCTCGGCTACCTCGGCGTCTTTTTTTTTCTTGAGCTTAGCCATCTCACGCAGATAGCGGTCCTTTCACTCAGCCAAGGCCTTTTTCTTGTCTGCCTTCGCCGAATTGACCAGCCCAGTGAGTCGGGCGACTTCAGATTCAAGCCCGGTCATTTTTTCCTTCGCTTTTTGTAGCTCGGCTGTCCTGGCGTTGGCATCTGCCATGGCCAGCCGAGCTGTCTTACGAAGCTCCAAAACTCGTTTGTGAGCGATATGGATCTTTTGCATGGTCTACAAAAGGTGGCAGTTATGAACGAAAACCGAGCAAATAGTTGTTGATTAATGGAGGACAGTTAGGGGAACACTTACCAGCACCATTGACTTAGTAGCCGAACGGATGGCCTTCAGCTTGGTGAGATGATCGTGGTGCTCCATGTCGGCGGGCAAACACACGCTTTTGGCGAGATTGAAAGCAAGCGAGTGGTCCTTGTCTGCTACCACCAAATCAGTGCTGGAAACAGGCCGGTTCTTGTATGTTATCTTTAGTGCCCATTCAGAAGGGCTAGCCCAGTCAGAACCCACGGGCTCTGGGCTTGGTGGCGTAGACTGGGGCAGCAAGACGTCATCTTCATCCACAAGGTGTTGTGGCTCGATTGAAGGAGTACGGGCACGCGTATACGGCCGAGATGAAGAAGCCCGGGCTGTCGGAAGGGCTACCACAGTTTCTTGTGCTTGGCCAGTTTATGATACCACGGTTTGATCCCTGCTGGCTTGAGCTGTTGTTTCGGTGATTAGGGCTCGCACAGCTCGGCACTTTGCCATCTCTTGTTCTTCGGTTAGTGGAATAAGGTTGATTTATTGAAGGGTTTGATCTGGTTCTGGTGAAGGTTCCAAATGGAAATCTGTCACCCTGGTTTTCCTCTTACTGCTGTATCTGTATGTCGGTTCAAAATTGAGTAGCTCGGCCCAACCTCGATCGCGATACCAATGCGCAGCACGGAGTGCATCTAAATTGGGGTATTGATACTGCGACTTTAGTTGGTTCAAATCTGCATAAAGAAACAGGCAAACGGTTAGGACGGTGCAAAACTTATAAACAGTTAAAAGTAAAGAACGCACAAGCTAAGCCGAAAGTATTCATACCGGCTACTCCTTTATTCCAGTTTATTCCATATCCTGGTATTTGGGCTTCCTGGTCCTCGAAGTTACCAAAAACCCAGAAAAAGTCGTCATCGTTTAAGTCTTTATCCGGCGTGTTTTTTATTATTTTCTCTCGGCGGCGTCTTATTCTTAAATAGTATACCCAGCCGTCATCATTCTGGCCAATTGAGTATTGGTGAAATAGCTTGGCTAAACCGAGGTTGAGGCAAAGCCGGTGATTTAGCTCGACGATGCCGTTTATTATTCTGTAAGAATTGGTGCTAAGTTGAGTTGGGCATATTCTAGTCTGCCTAAGGAATTCGCATAAGAGCGGCTGAATTGGGAATCGGAGGCCAGCTTCAACAATGGATAGTACGGTAAAGGGAACGAAACCTTCTTTTTCCCAGGGCGTGGTATCTAGTTCAGCTAGGAAAAGATGAACGTCGTTTGGAATTTGATAATCCTTTCGGAATTCGGCAATGGCCCCAGGGGAGTTTACTAAAAATCGATATTTGCCCATGTGGACTTAAATTATGTATAAACTAGCTCGGTGTTGAGATGGCGTTGAGTATCTCGGTTGAGCGTGCAAAGGAGTGCCTGGCTAACCTAGTCAGAGTCTGCAAAGTGGAGATAAAAAGTGTTAAGCCCAGATCATTGGACCGTGCTAAGTACAAAGGCAAAATAAACATAAGCCTAGCTCAACTACGTGGGATATTATCCGTTCTTAGTTCGGTTGGAATGAAGGACATTAGCTCGGCTAAATGAAACGAAAGGTTCTTAAACCGGTTGAAACTTAAGGTGTGGCGTGAAGTTTTAGTTCGGTTATTGGAGAGGTTATCTAGTTTGTCTGGGTGCACACCTAAATACAAACAAGTTCCTAGTTCGGTTGAAGTATTATTTTGGATCAAAACGGTTTCATAACAGATTGTGAATTTGGTCAAAGATCTATCACATGGTTTCTGGGACCAGGAGGTTCTTTCCCATTGTTATAAAAACTATACTAATATGTGTTTTGAAAAACATATATGTACTATGCTATGTATTGTTACACTATGCAAAAATAAACGAAAAGGAAACAAGATTAGAGCACTTACAGTTTCAAGATAAAGGGATAAAGATCAAAATGGTGAAGATGCCAGGTTAGAACACGAGCGTTGCAGACGCTATGGTTGTGAAAATGGGAGCTCAGAGGGGAAGAATAAGAAGGTGAACAGTAGAGTGCCGAGTTCAAAAACTAGGGTTTTCGTATAAGGCAAAGAAAAGGCGGGACTGTTCAAATATTCGGAGTACGAGGGCGGCGGCAACAGTTGTACTTGACCAGTGGGAGCCAGCCACGTGTCCACACGAATAGGAAACGATTCAGATGTGCAGAGTGAAAGGAACGTTTATGAACCAGACTAATCGGTAGCCCGGTAGGGGGTGACCTCAGTTGGCTTGAATGTTTTTAGCTCGGCTAGAGAAGAGTAATCCCAAATCATGTGTTGCAGATGGAATTAAGGGGCAATTGAGAGGGAGTTTATATGCGCACTTAGGGCCAAGCTAAGCCCAGTCATTGCAGTGGACCGATTTGTGGGGCGCAGTAAAAAGGACTTCACAAATTGGACCAAGTTTTGTTTGCTCGGTCTAATTGTGGTGACAATTATCTCGGTCGAAATGCGCGGCTGCACATAGCTCGGTCTATATACCCCGGTCCGAGGTATAGTTGAGCAATAACTGAGTTAAGGCATCACTTGTGGACGCACCGAGCTGAATTGTAAGAGCAAGGTATCGCTGAGCTAGGTGAAGCACGATTGAAACTGCCGCTCGAGTATAACGGTGTCAGCTCGGTTGTGTAATCATACAACCGTAGTAAAACCGTTTCACTTGGTTAAAGCAGTGAAGAGGGTGTTGAGGGATAAGCATTATCTTTCAGGAGTATGATTCCCAGGAGGACTCTGCATTGAGGAATAAGAGTCCTACTAAGATTGTGCCAGGCAAAAACTATAAAAGCTCATGACAGAACCTATGTATAGGTATCACAACTTTGATTCTCGAATATACAGAGCTTTTACCTATTTGCCTATTTGGCTAATTTAGGCATCGGAGAGGTTTCCATCACACACCTGCCGGCTAGCTCACGTTTGTGTTTTCAGGGAGTAAAGAGACGACGTTCGGAGGAGCGCAGACTTGATCAACAGGATTATACGAGAACATTATTTCGTGCTCGTACACAAAAGAAAATATACAACAAAAGGAAGCCTTTACCCTAAAGTCCCTCCAAGCTATTGCCTTGGCGGAAGTATATTACCAACACCTGAAAATGGTTTTTTTCCAAGTAGGATGAGTCAAAGCCCAGTAAAAACAAATTAACACAATATATGGATCTTAACAAAGATATAAGTATGAAATGCATATACAATGCCCGTAATATAATCACCAGTATTCTACAGAATTATGATATGCTAAGTTTTATATTTCAATTCATTTCATTTCAATCCATGAGTCACATTCATTATTATCCAGACAACCTAAATGAGACTACAACTTAGTGGTTCACAATTCAAGATAATCGTTATCCAAATACTTCAATTTGCCATTTTACGAAAATTTTGTTCGCGGGATCGGCACCTATGTATACATAATACTTTCGGGACTTTACCCTAGACACACAGGCCAACTTAATTCAATAGAGTCCATCCCCTATCTTCTCCCAAACATAGAGTACATCCCTTTTCTCCTCCCAAAAATCATGTATATACAATGTATTGAAACACCGTCATATTTAATGACATCAAAAAAATAGAGTAGTTTCAATTCACCTAATCCTCATGTAATTTCTACAACAATCACAGCTATTCTATACCAATAGCCCAATACAGATATTTTTAAACAGATATTCAATCTCAAGATAGATAATTCATTCAAATTCCCATAAGTGTGAGATAATACATATCCAACTCCACCATTTATATCAACATCCCTCCAATTTTACATTTACAATGCCAATTTCATTCATTTATACAAAATAAATATATGAAGCATTTTAGGGCAAACTTTCCTTTTTCCAAAATGTCAATTCAAATACCAAAATCAACTATTTTCTCCCAATATAACCTCATTTTCAAACCCCATAGCCATTTATATCACATTCACTTAAAAACCCTTTTTTTTATTTTAAATCCCAAACTTTAAATTTGTCCAAAATACTCCCAAATCGCACCATAGTTATACAACAACAAATAACTAAGTTAAAAACTATATGAAAGTATAGAAAATCCCTACCTCAAGGAGAGATGACGAGCAAGGCAAAAATGAAACTTCAAATATGCTCAAACCCAACTCTATTCGAATCAAAATGGAGATATTGAGATGCTCACTCTTTTTAACAAAAGCAAGTGGGTAGAGAGATCACTAGATCTAGGTGAAAATGTACAGAGAGAGTGTGTGTTTTAGAGAGAGAATGTCCTGATCTAGAGTTTTTAGGAAAAAAAGTATGAAAAGTGATGTAAAAAGTCACTTTTTTGATCTGATATACGCACAGTCCGCTCGAGCGCAAGAAGTGACGCTTGAGCGCATCCAGTAGTTTTGCAGACAATAGACTAAGGCTCGAGCGCGAGAAAATGCCGCTCGAGTGCCCACCCGCTCGAGCGTAGGAAACGCCGCTCGAGTATAGAATACACTCTCCTAGTAATTTTACAGACCTGCAAAAGTACTGAGAGTTTGCAAATCCCATTCGAGCACAAGAAGGGTCGCTCGAGCGGAGGACCAAAATCCTAGGCAACAAAAGTTTGAAAACTACGCAACCAACATATTCCAAACATGTTCGATACAACCCAATAGTCAAACTCAAATAAGAATAAGATGGAAAAGGACATGATCAACCATATGAGGCTATGAAACCCAAGTCCGGGATACACAATGGGTCGGGTCTAAACCAAAAACACTATAAAAGTGAACAATTCAAATCATCAAAACGTAATTTGTGGTGGGCTCTATAGCCCGCTCAAGTTCTCTCATGGTTCATTAGCATGAATATATGACTTTATTTCTCTAAATTACATGCACTTTTTTTAATCTTGATGATTCACTTGTATCTTGAAAAATATATCAAATTAGTCCTTCAATATCTCTTAACAATGCGTAAGTTTATACTATAAGAAACCTAACAATCATCGAAATTGTCACAATATCATCCGTCACTTTTGGGAAAATGCAACTTAATACTATTAATTAACTGGGTAATATTATATAAATTAACAAACCTTATAAAAAAATTATATGTGACATTTATTATATTATTGAAGTGAGTCTTTTTAAAAAAATTTAAATTTCATTATTGTATAACACACCAGTTATTCAAAAAAGTTTACAAAATTTGTTAGTTTGTATAATAATTTCCTAATGGATGTCATCGAAACTACTTGTGTAGTCTATTTTTAATTTTTTTAGTTATTATAAAACGGTAAACTTAAACTTTATCTTTAAAAAAAAAAAAAACCTTGTAAAACATAGTTTTAAGAAGGTTTGTTTTTTAGTTTGTTTTGAATTTTCGAAACTAAAAAAACATATAAGTTGAAAAACTGAATATTGTAACAAATATCCTATTTTTTAAAGTACGACTACTTAAATATGTTATATTTTTTAAGTACGACTGGTTAAGCATATTATTTCAACTATTAATTTAAATAAACTACAAATAATTAGAAATTAAACATGGTCTTAGCTTTTGTTGTGTGAATAACATGATCTTAGTTACTCACAAGTTTTGCCTGTTTTCACCATCTTTTCATGGAAATAATTAATGTGACATAGAATTAAAGAAAAATAGGGAGAGATTACTCACTGATGGACCAGCCCTAATGGTGACCCCACATAAACTTAAACAAAAAATTAAAAATTAATTAATAAGGGCTATGAATGATATGTAGCATGTTATGCATGATGGTGAGTAAGAATGATTTATATTTTATCATCTCCTGTCATAATTCCACATGCAATGCAAGGTAGTGAACAATCATGAATTGGTCTTTGTCTTCATCTTTTGTCTGCAATTTTTTTATTTTTTAAATTATACTTACTTATTTCTTATAGCTAAACCTCTCTCACTCCAACAAGAATGAGTTCTTCAATGCTTATTTTATGAACCAAAAAAATAAATGTTCGTCTCCTCTGCTGTACTTTTGGAATTGTGGGAACAACGTATTAATTAATTGCATCGGCTTCTCTATAAGGACTTTAGCCCTATTTTGAAAAGTTAGTTAAAAGTTAATTTTTTAATTTTTTGACTTTTTTAAGTCACATTACTTCTCTATTATTTGTATATTTTGTTTTTAAAAAAGATTAAAAAATCAACATTTAACATACTTTTCAAAATAAACCTTAGATCCTCTCCTTTTTCTTTTTTTTCCTCCTTCTCTGTAATGATTTTCTAGTGATTTTTTATCACAGTAAATAAATTAGAAAATACAGAATTCAATAGCTTAAGTTTCAAATTAAAACAAAATATTGTTTAAACAATGCTTCTTTTTTCTTTTTCTTTTTTTCTCTTTTCTTCTTAAATTTTAAACTACACATTTTGTACTATCTCATTTCACTTTAACTTGAAACTTGGATTGTTTGATTACAGTAGCAAAATCATGGTAGATGATTCAGATTGGAACAAAGCCCAGTTCTGTCTAGTTGGGCTTGTGGGCTCCATCACATGTCTTATTTTGTTAATTCAAATCGTTTATCATATAGATCCTTATGTGTAGGTAAATCATCCATTAATTTTTTTAAAAAAAAATCAAAATGATTCGATAATTATAGCTACATTATTTTTATCAAATTTATCTTTAAAAAAATGGATGACATGTATTTTTTGAAACTGGTGTGTTATTTTTTTTTTTAGAGAAAAATATGATGAAATGTGCAATGTAGATTTAAATTTTGTGTGGTATAGGTCACACCCAAAATAAGTATGATCCACACATTTTTTAAATTCTAAAAACTTTTCTAGATGCATACCATTGTTGATATAATAAAAGATGTGTTAGAAATTGATACATCTAACCAAGATTGGTAATTAAATAAAAACACAAGAATTCACGATCCCTCTGATTTTACTATAATTTGAAAAAGTTACGAAACAATACAAAGAGATACGACACTTTAACTTTAAACACATAATATTATCAATGGAACATGAAAAAATGATTAACGGCACGTTTAGGAACATAGCTTTAGGCTAAAAAAAAGTCAAAAAGCTATAATAAAAGGGGGTTTTTTTTTAAGGTCCCTGGTATTATGATTTTATAGCATAAAGGATATCAAATATTTTTATAATGTCTAAGGTCCCTCAACAATATTTTCATAATGTCTAAGGTCCCTCAACCTTGATCTAGAGAAATTTCAGTCCAGAGAAATTTCGGCCCAGAGAAAATCTGATCCAGAGAAATTCTAAAAATTTCTCTGGACTTCACTCTTCAGAGAAAATCCGGACTTTCCAGAGAAATTTTGAAAATTTCTCTGGACTTCACTCTTCAGAGAAAATCCGGACTTTCCAGAGAAATTTTGAAAATTTCTCTGGACTTCACTCTTCAGAGAAAATCCGGACTTTCCAGAGAAATTTTGAAAATTTCTCTGGACTTCACTCTTCAGAGAAAATCCGGACTTTCCAGAGAAATTTTGAAAATTTCTCTGGACTTCACTCTTCAGAGAAAATCCGGACTTTCCAGAGAAATTTTGAAAATTTCTCTGGACTTCACTCTTCAGAGAAAATCCGGACTTTCCAGAGAAATTTTGAAAATTTCTCTGGACTTCACTCTTCAGAGAAAATCCGGACTTTCCAGAGAAATTTTGAAAATTTCTCTGGACTTCACTCTTCAGAGAAAATCCGGACTTTCCAGAGAAATTTTGAAAATTTCTCTGGACTTCACTCTTCAGAGAAAATCCGGACTTTCCAGAGAAATTTTGAAAATTTCTCTGGACTTCACTCTTCAGAGAAAATCCGGACTTTCCAGAGAAATTTTGAAAATTTCTCTGGACTTCACTCTTCAGAGAAAATCCGGACTTTCCAGAGAAATTTTGAAAATTTCTCTGGACTTCACTCTTCAGAGAAAATCCGGACTTTCCAGAGAAATTTTGAAAATTTCTCTGGACTTCACTCTTCAGAGAAAATCCGGACTTTCCAGAGAAATTTTGAAAATTTCTCTGGACTTCACTCTTCAGAGAAAATCCGGACTTTCCAGAGAAATTTTGAAAATTTCTCTGGACTTCACTCTTCAGAGAAAATCCGGACTTTCCAGAGAAATTTTGAAAATTTCTCTGGACTTCACTCTTCAGAGAAAATCCGGACTTTCCAGAGAAATTTTGAAAATTTCTCTGGACTTCACTCTTCAGAGAAAATCCAAACTTTCTAGAGAAATTTCTAACTTAAGCCTTCATTTTTGTCCAGAGTTATTAAATTGACAATTTTGTCCTTGAAATTAAGCAATAATATCTTCAATTGTTCTTATTTGGAACAAGATTTAAAATTCAGCGTCAAATGTGTCACAATTGAAAAGTCAGGGACCAAAGTGACACAAGCCCCAAACTATAGGGACTATTAGTGTAATTCACCCTAATTATTATTATTATTTCAAAAGCGTTATTTATCAGGTCAAATTTAACATAATGTTGAATATAACACGGTTATTACCAAAAAAAAAAAACTCAGAATTTGAGTCTTATAACAAAATAAATGTTTATTTTGTAATTTTATTAATTTAAATCATAATTTTTTTATAAAAAAAAAAACATTCAATTTAAACCATTTACCTATTTTCATTAAGTAAAATTAAAGGAAAAAGAGTGTTTTAGTCATAAAACTCAATGATACATAAAATGTATAAAATACTATTTTCCACTAAAATGCCCATTATCCAATTGAATTTCTTAACAAAAATAGACAAATGATTTAGATCGAAAACAAATCAAAAGTTTAAAATTTAAATTGATAAAATTCAAAATTTATTTTGTTACAAAACTCAAACGCTAGAGTTTTTTATATAATTTCTCCAAAAACAAATTAAATAAAAAAAAGTCACTAAAAATGTTAAAATTTTAAAAGGCCATAAAGGAAAGTCAATCATATATACCCGTCATTCACTCTTTTTTTTTATTATTTATATAAAACTAAAAAAATTGTTCTTCAAACTATTAGTTTTTTTTACTTCACAAAAAAATCAAAAAATTAAAAAAACTAAAACAATCCAAATCCTAAACAAGGTTTAAAAATAGAAAATAAGTATTCAGTACTTCTCACGATTCACCTTATTACAAGTAGAGGTTAATTGTTATAACAACAACTAAACACATGCATATAAGACAGTGACAGTTTGCATATAGTTATATAACAATGGTTTTTGCTCAAAAGTTAGCTATCTAGAAAGAAAGGGCTTCACAACATTTTACATTACCATTGAGAATAAACCCACAAATGAAGTAGAGATTAGACCAAAACTAGACTAAAAATATGTTGCACAACAAATTATATAACAGCAGCTAACATACTATAATATAAGACACTTCACATTTTCATACACAAAATTAATAATATTTTATACACAAATTGAACATTAGTTTTTGTTTAACAATTGCTATCTAGAAAGGGATGTCTCACAATTTTTTCTTTATTAGTTAGGTAAGCTGGTGCCTATATATTGAAGACACTACCAAGAGGTTGTAAGGCAGAATATCATTCCATTTGATAGCATATGCTAATCAATAATTAAAAATCCATGTAGCACGCTATAATCGCGATTTAGATTTTGAGATTTTTATGGGGAGTGTTGCTTAGCGTTTGCAAATTGGATGCCGACATATGCACTAATATCTGATACATATTTGGTTTTTAAAAGGTTACTTGAACATCTAAAAGAACAGTAACTAAGATGCTGTATTACAATCAATTATATAATTTTTACTATCGTAATATGAAATTTCTCATTAATTAATAATACGATCACATAGTATTAACATTATACACTGTTTTCTTAATTATTAACATGAGTTAACAGAGATGAATAGTCAATATTCATGTAATTTTTTGATATCTTATTATTATTTTTACTGTTGAAATTTTTTATTTAACTTTTTTATTTTACTGAGGAATGAATTTATAATAATTGTAAATGTTAGGAGCGTGCAAGGAGCTGCCCAACCATGAAATCTGCAAGCTGATAGATCGGTTGGTTTTTAATGTTGTTTTGAATAAGCTATGAGAGTGAATTAATACAAGAACCGTTATAGATCCTTAAAGCATGTTAACTCATAGGTTCATCCTTAATAATGTGGCTGGAGATTGGGTGGCAGGTGGTCGATTTTAAATTAGTCAATAACTGTAAACATTATTATGAATAAATTTATCAAAAATGCTAGAGGCCCCAAAAATTCTACTAAAAGTTTTACCAAATGTCTCACATGGGTGTGGGACCCATATGGGATTGTGTGGGTCCCACACCCATGTGAGACATTTGGTAAAACTTTTGGTAGAATATTTGGGGTCTCTAGCATTATTCTAAATTTATAGGTTGTGTTTTAGGTATGAGAGAGTTCAAGAATGTTGTTGGAAAATTTGAATATCTTCAAAGATTGTAGGAAAATCCGAATTCTCTAGAAATAATGAGAGGCTTAGATTCTCCAACGGTCACAATTAGAAACAAAGTAGTAAAGAGATGATGAAGATAAGAGATTGGGTGAATAAAAAGGCAAAGTAGTTAGAGAGAGAATAATGACAAGGCTCTCCCATGGATTTTCCACTTTCATTCTCAATGTAGATAATTGAGAAGGGAAATTAATTCTTTCCCGAAAAATATCTCTCAAAAATCTAACTCTTGTAAAGTTATGGGTGAGTGCTATTTATAGACACCTCATGATGTAGGATGGAAGCCATATGTAAGGCATATAGGGAACATTTCCACTTTGTCCAAGGAAGTGACCTTTCCGAAGATGAGAAAAAACCCTGAAGAGGAAATCAACCTCTCGACGAACCTTTCTTCTTAGCCACACCTAACTAATAATCCCCAATCATTCCAAAGGGTCAGGGGTAGTCCCAGAGAACGCCCTGCCGTAGAAGGGCCAAGGGTAGTTTAAGAGAACGCCTTGCTGCAAATATTACCGAGTCTTAGGGATCCCTTAGATTGTGCCACATCGACCTGGGTATAGGCTAGTTTAATCGAAGAGTGAATTTATCTCCAGTCACCGTCCTCGAGATTGGGCCCTTTGTTCGGACTCCGTTATGCCTATGGTTTTGGTGCGTAGATACCAGAAAGCTTCGAGTCCACAAGTGTTTTGGGACTCATTAATAGAACGGCTTCTAGATCACGCCTGAATCTGTTTGAAGCCAAGCGCTTCGGATATCTAGGTTCGTGAATCCGAATCCTTTCAAGTCTGAGCTTACATAGGTCTCTAAGTTCGTGGTTGCAAACCCTTTCAAGACTAAGCAAATACCTCGGAGAATGGAACTCCTCTGAGGGTTTCATCTCTTCTGAAAAGCAACAGTTAACCTCCATGGATATTCATATGATCTGGACCTTCTCGAATGGGCTTGTTGGGCTTTCTTTAGAGATATATGTTTGAAATGTATCCTTCTCGGCCCAATTTGTTGACTTTCTTGTAGGCTCGTTCAATAGAATTCATTCGACCAAGTTGGCAATAATTTCTCTGAACTCACCAATTTTTGAACTTTTTGATTGGGTCCAATTAATTTAGTGAGTTCAAGTTAACCCCTCTAACATGGTTCTTGGGTTTTTTTCCAATAGCACTTGCATGTTTCAAATTGGATCTTTTTCCATTTAAGCTGTAGTAACATTTCGTACCTTTTTTATATTTGGGTCTATAAATTTGACAATAAAATTCGGTCTATTTCATTTGAGCCCGTACATCTCTCACTAAAATTAGGCCTATTCTATTTGGGCCTACAACCTTTTTTTTGGACAATTAAAAGAACCAACAAATTCCATTCATCAAAATAGAGCAATACAAAACAATCTACATTAAATAAAAAACAATCCGACACTACTTGATATTATGCCCTCAAAAAATAAAGAATCGTAAATCCATTAAATGATTCATTCATTGTCCCTCAACTATTTAACGAAACTATGTCAATATTGTCCCTCAGTCAAAACTATATCTACATGTGAGATTTGTTATGTGCATCTACATAATAGGTGAAAAAATGGTATAATTCATTAGGTGATATATAATGATCCTTATCTTTTTTTAGTTTAATTTTGTATTGGTTATATTAGACTTTTTCTTAACTTTTGAGTTATACAACTTTTGTTTAAAATGATAATTTTAATAGATTGGGGCCTAAAGGAAGTGTTTAACTCAATTCCTTGCAAATCATGAAAATCAAAATCATTTGTTTCATTATTCAATATCACTTGTGGCAATGCTACAAATACATTTTAACTTATGATTTTTGTGAATCTTATATGAGTTTCATAAAATCAAGGATCATAATATTTGTGATATTGTCCCGTTAGTGCCACTCATAGCATTGAATAAACTACTAACATAACAACTATCATATTTGTGTTTGATGATCGAAAAATGTGACTGGTAAGCCCATAGGGTTGTTAGATGAGGTATTGGTAGTGACAATTGATAAATTGGACCTACGTGGTAAATTAAAAATAGAGTAGAGACGAGAAATTTTGAATGACAGGTGTGTTTGAGATGAAAAAAATTAGGTGTTAAAAATGCACAAACAAATAATGAATCTGTTCAACTTAAAAGTGAAACGAAAAAATTTAAATTACATCTCTAGCAAAACAAAAATATCAAATTCCTTTAATCCCACGCCACCAATTCTTCCAAAGCACATGGGATGCCTCGCGTCAAGGAGTTAGATAATTTTTTGTGCATTTATAGTAATTATAAGTCTTTTTATATGTTTTTTGTCCTATGGTGATGACTTTTCTTATATAATTAAACGTCTAATTTGATTATCTCTTATTGGTTGTCCAAAAGAAAAACACGAAAATAGAGAGGCATGTCATAGTTGTAATAAGGTAAATATTTTAATAATATCATATATCAAATCATATATATCAAATCACATTCCATTACTTTTTTGAGCCTTTACCATCCCAATCATGCATACCTACCTATGATGATTCTAGACACTTTGTACACCTTTTTGGGGACCCTTTTCAAAAGGAGTACTATGACCCCATGTCCATATGCCCTTCATTTTAATAGCAAAAGCAATTAGTTAGGTAATTCCCAAAAACAAGTAAACAATACCAACCACGAAAATTGGGCTTAAAAATTCAGTGTTAATTTTTAAAACAAATTATAAATTAACGATAAAAGTTACAAATTTTAATAATTAAAGTGATAAACTTTTTTTTATGATTTTGCAATTTCTCCAAAAATTGCCCCCATTGTCTAGTTTTTTTATTTTTTTATTTTTTTTTCTATTACTCGTTAAAACTTATATCAGTCTAATCTAAGAAGAAAAAGAAAAGAAAATTACCCATAACGCTTCACATGGGGCTTGAATCTGCACGTTCTACCATGAGAGTTGGGGAGCATACCACTGTAGCAAAAAGTCACAGATTAATTTTGTTTTAGTTGGATTGAATTTAATTAAATTCAACTTCTCTAATATATTTGCTTATAAGTTTTAAAATTTTTATATTTCGAGATTCTACCTCATAATTGACGATTACTGAAATGAGGAATACAAAAGACAACAGGTTGTTGAGATTAATTTATTATGAATTAATTGTTTCAGTGGGATTAACTATTTTAAATGGAAGTAATGAAACTTTTTAAGAATCAATTAGGGGTGAAATCGGTTCGGTTCGGTTCGGTTCGGTCGATTTTTTCACTAGTTTTGTACCGAACCGATCATTTCGGTTTTTTATATTTGTGAACCAAACCACCCAGAAAAATGACATAAACCGGTGCGGTTCGATTTATTACAGTGCGGTGCGAGTTTTTCGATTTTTCGATTTTTTGGCCTTTTTTTCCGTAGTTGGGCCTCACATTTTGGGCCTATATTTCTATCCATTTTGCATAAAATTTAGTCTCAGGCCATGTAATTCCTACATAGGTTTGGGGCTTCACATTTGGGCCTATTAATATTATATAGGTCGGGTCGGTCTGAAAAACCAAAAATCATAAACCGAACCGAATGTACAGAAAAATATAAATCGAACCGAATCGAACGATTGAAAACTTAAAATACCGACCGGAAATCAGTCGGTTCGGTCGGTTTGGTCGGTCCTTCCAGTTATTCTTTTACCCCTAAAACCAATAAAATATAAATACATTTCGTTTTATAAGTTTTGTAATTTTAGTTTACCATATGATAATAGTAAATTACATTTGTTAATATACTAATGTTTTAATATTTTCATTATTAAAAAAATTAGTTGAGAGTTTGAACCTTAAAGAAACCCTATTGAATTGTAATTAAGTATAATATAGATATAGATTATTTAAAATTGAAAAATATAAATATAAATATAAATATAAATTACTCAATCATAATATATGTAAATCTGTACATATATATATATATATATATATATTGAACATTTGGATAAAAATGAGAAAGACAGAGGGAAATAAAAAAAATGATGGCCATAGTAAGAAAAAAAATATGTTACAAAATTTTAATTATATAAATCATTTTATGCTTTATGGTGAAGAATTTAAAATATTTTAATGAAAAATATTTTACAACGAAATATTTTCTGAGTGTGTGACTTATTAATTATTATTTTTAATTGCAAAACTCCTTGTTTCTTTGATTGTAAGGAAGGAATGATTTTAGGAATGAAAAATGCATTCTTTGTTTTAAAAGAAAATGTTTGAATGTGTGATTTATTAATTGTTTTTTTAAATTGAAAAATTAAGAAATATAGATTGAGCATTTGGAGCTCTCATATTTCTTCTCACTAAAAACTACATTTTGTTTATATAATATATAGATAGATAGATTATGAAATTAAACGGCCTTTAAATTTGCTAATAAAAAATGTGATGACTAGTCACAGTTTTACTTAACACATAACACTTTCTAAATTATATATATATATATATATATATTTTATCCAAGTGTTTATATTACATTTTAACATAATATAAATCAGTCAATAATCCACATTAATTATTTAAATCTTGTGTAAAACTTACCTAAACATGTTAAAGACCCCAAATTCTAAGATATACCGAATACTTGCAAGTTTGCAGTGAAGGAATGATCCTAACTGCCCACTCAAATGTGGAGTTGATAATTAAAAAAAAAAATTAATTAATTAATTAATTGAATAAAAAGTAAAACACCATTTTTTAAAAAAATAAATAAATAAATAAACCCTAATCTAGAATTTGATAAATCTTTTACATTTTTTCTACTATTAATATCTCCGCTGTGAAATCTAGATTGGCAACTATAAATAATAGAGAAATAGTATCCTCTTAGGATGTGTTTGGATCATGGATTTAGGTAAGGATTTAAAAAGGGCAACAAAAAAGGGAAAGATGAGGCAAATGAGAATGAAATATAAGCTAAATTTTTTTCTCTATTTTCATTTTCTTTTTCAAATTGCTGTACCCTAATCCATGAACCAAGCACTACATTAGTATTTATTTTGCCAGAAATGCATCAATGCAGACAGAATGGATATCAGAACATGTATTAACATTTGTCAAATTTGAACATGTTTAACTAGCTTCTCTGAGTCATCAGTGCATTTATTTGGTTGAATACAATATTGATTGTGCTATTCCATGTCTTGTTGCGAACTTCTCAATTTGATTTTCTGTCAGGAATCAAAGGATGATCCTGTAGATTCTGATGTAAGTGCCACGAATTCATCTAAACAATATAATTTGTTCATTTTAACTGTGTCCTAATCTCGATAAGCTGGTTTTTACAAGCTAAAGGTGATGAAGATGAAACTGACAAAGATGCTGATATTACAGAAGAGAGTGCACATGTAGGATTTCTTTCTACTTTTAATTGTTTAAAAATATCAATTCCACAAAGGATCCACTTTGATATATCTTGTTTGTTGCTTTGTATTTGCAGGATGAGTTGTAGGGATTATGAAATTAAACGGCCTTTAAATTTGCTAATAAAAAATGTGATGACTAGTCACAGTTTTACTTAACACATAACACTTTCTAAATTATATATATATATATATATATATTTTATCCAAGTGTTTATATTACATTTTAACATAATATAAATCAGTCAATAATCCACATTAATTATTTAAATCTTGTGTAAAACTTACCTAAACATGTTAAAGACCCCAAATTCTAAGATATACCGAATACTTGCAAGTTTGCAGTGAAGGAATGATCCTAACTGCCCACTCAAATGTGGAGTTGATAATTAAAAAAAATAATTAATTAATTAATTAATTGAATAAAAAGTAAAACACCATTTTTTAAAAAAATAAATAAATAAATAAACCCTAATCTAGAAATTTTGATTTTTTTTTTTTTTTTTTTTTTTTTTTTTTAAAAAATAAATTTGAATCTGATTTGTTTAGCTTTTGAAAACGATTTTTTGAATTTTTTTTTTAGTTAATTTTTTTTAATTATATTTTAATCATTATTTTTACTTTTTAAATACACATCATCTAGATTTACTTAAAAGGTAACTATTTATGAAGAAATCAATTTTTTTATTAAATACCAAAAAAATAGAAAAAAAATCAACATTTTAAAAAAAAAATGTATCTAGATTAAGTAGATTTAAAATGTAAAATCTTTTGATTAAAATATGAAAAAAAAATCACTAAAAATAAATAATAATAATAAACTCAAAAAATTATATTTGAGTTTGAAAATCATACAGAGTGATATTTAGATATCTAATAATGATAATTTGACATATATACATTTAGTAAGAACTTTATAAGTGCAAGCGAAAATAAAGTGAAAATAAAAATTTCAACGTAACTTTGAAAAAAAAAATTGGGATCAATGTAAACTTCACAAATTTTAATAATTAAAATTATAAATTTTTTCATGAAAATTTATAATTATTTTTTGAGAAGATATCATTAATTTGTAATTTTCTCCAAAAATAAAAGCACCCCTAACCCCTTGAAAATATAAAAATAAAAATAAGGTTAATGTTAATCGTGCATTAATGGATGAATAACTCTATATATATTAACAATCTTATTAAAAATATAAGTGGCTAAGTATAATTAACTGTCAAAAAAGCAATGATATTTAAATATCCAATGATATTTGGACATGTGTGTGTGTACCGAATCCCGCACTAGATAAAAGTGGATCAGAGCTTCGTAGTTGAAATGAACAATTCAAGAATTGGGGACCTGCAAAACAGAACACCATCAGAGTTATCCAGCTGGGGTTGGTCGAAAAACCCCTCCGGTATAGGAATGAGTGATCGGAGAAAATGATGGGCTCTCTCTAGGTGTAAAGAAAAGGAAAAAAAGAGTCTTTGAGTAGAGATAGAGTGAGTTAGTTCAAATTAGATTGAGTTACTTTCAATGTGAAGAGAGTGAAACTGGCTAAGTATAATTAATTGTCAAAAAAGCAATGATATTTAAATATCCAATGATATTTGGACATGTGTGTGTGTACCGAACCCCGCACTAGATAAAAGTGGATCAGAGCTTCGTAGTTGAAATGGACAATTCAAGAATTGGGGGCCTGCAAAACAAAACACCATCAGAGTTATCCAGCTGGGGTTGGTCGAAAAACCCCTCCGGTATAGGAATGAGTGATCGGAGAAAATGATGGGCTCTCTCTAGGTGTAAAGAAAAGGAAAAAAAGAGTCTTTGAGTAGAGATAGAGTGAGTTAGTTCAAATTAGATTGAGTTACTTTCAATGTGAAGAGAGTGAAACTTATATAGAAGACTTTACTTGTTGCCGAAAATGATTTCATGAAGTTTTGGTGCCTTAAGGATTCCTTTAGCATTGCTCAAGGTAAAAGACAACAAGGTAGTTGACCATGGATATATGTGCTTATTGTAACCATGCATATAACAGATCATATTCCCTTTGCTTAAGTGTTTATGTGATTCCCAGAGGGGAGATACAGCTGAAGTAGCAGCCTGCACATGTATGTGTTCGCAGTTTCCACGTTTCCCTGAGAGGTTCCCTTAACTCGGTACCGATGTGCCTCGGTTCAACCTTTCGTAAGATTGCTTGTAGAGATGGGCTGGCCCATTCGGATATCTGTGTGTTGGCTCGGCCCACTTCGGTTCTGATAATAGGTTCGACTCATCAATTCGGTCCACGAATTAGGTCTAGTAGCTCGACCCAACCCAGCATCGTAGCTGGACTGGCCTTTCCACTGCATATTGGGCCCAAGTGCTTGAGGACTTGAGAAGATCATTCTTCATGAAGATGGGCTTAATAAATTGGCTCACATACTTCTCTAGCCCGCTTGGGTTTGGGCCTAGTGGATTGAACCGGCCCACAGCTTGGATTTGACTCGTTTGCATTATACCCCTTCAACATGTATGTTTTTAGTAAGATTGTAAGTAATGATTTAAATAGATATAGCATTGTTCTTAATTGATCTCCTTCCATATGCGAAAATGAGCCATGCACGTCATTGCTTCTCGCGCGGCACCATAATACGTGTCCTTAGATTATAAATTTTAGCCATCAATCTCATTTCTACTTGACAAACGTTAATGTAATTTACTTAAAACCTACTTGTTTTTGTTTTTTTGTTATTAATTCCTATTATATTCTTCAAACAAATTATTCTTTTGAACAAAATTCTAAAATCCAATCTCTCAATACACCACACCACGTTACACTACACCACGTTACACTAGCCACTACTCTCCTTACCAGCCACTACCATAATTTCCACCCGTTCTCCAGTCTTCTCTTTTTTTTTCCCCTCATCATCATTTTCTTATTCCTCCTAGACTTTGGGTTTTAAGTTGGGATGATAGTGGCAAGGATTTGACGCGCCAAAATTTTTTGAAAGATCAAAGGTAATTAAATAACAAAATAATTTATTACCTAACCAAAAGCTTAAACAACACTAAATAAAATAATTAAAAAACTGAAAATTCCAAATGTAACATTAAACCACATTATAACATCCTTAATTATTAATGCATAAGATAATAAAATTTTATTTTGCTATAGTCGTGACTTCAAGTTAGCCAATGTTCTATATTAATATCAGTTCTATTTTCAGTTTCTATTCATTCCTCGTCAACATATGGCATAAAATATTAGAGCAACAAAACATATGCCATAAGTTTTGCAACACGGCAAGAAAATATAACAAGCCTACCATTCTTTTTAAGAGACAATAATCAGATTAATAATCATGACATTTAAAAGAAAATAACAAAATTAATAGCATGACAATATTACAACCATTAAAATAATTTCAACAATTTTAATAGTTTAGGTGACACTCAAAATCTCACCAAAAAGATTTACTTATCAATCGCTAAGCTATGGCTATGGTTAAGGTTAATTTGAAAACCTCCTTATTGATCAAATATTCAAGTGTTATCAATTGTAACTTTCAAAAATGTCCATATGTAGAGTTACATACCCAAGTCATGGCATATGTGGTCTATCCCCAGGGAATGGTCTACCAAGGGTACGTAACCTCCCAGTGTGCTACTTGCACATCCACCCTTATCCCAAAACCAAATACCAATAAGGGTTCAAATAAGTCCATGCCATCTTAGGGTTTCACGACACAATTTATGTAAAAATTCTCAAAAAAGAGGGCTTGCCCTAAACTACTAGTATTAACTGTCAACCGTTAATTTCATACATGTCGTTAAATCATTTTAGCTAATTTTCATAATAATCACAAATAACTACAAAATTAAATCACCATAATGTTATACCATTTTATTACAATTTTTCATAGAAAATATTACACATACGCTTTACAATAACCAATCAATGTACAAATTTATGATAAATAGTTACATTAAGCCATGGTGTGAAATAATAATTTTAGATACTTAAAATGAACCACAACCACACAGATACATGGACTACTAATTTACAAGATCCAATTAAATAGTACTAGCATAACGCTTACTTTTAGTTCTAGTAAATAATTGAAGTAGTAATTTTTGGTCATTTATCATTCTGTCCAGAATTTTCTAAACATAATTTTCGTAGTTAAAATTACAAATAAATTATTTATACAATTCTAAAATTCATGTAATTATATGAAATATTCAAAAAAACATGTTATGGTCATTTTTCAGAAGAATTTTTCAAAAATAAGTTATAAATAATTCTGTAAAATTTCAAGAAATTGCATAATACAGATTCGTCACATTTTCTTAAAATAATTCTACACTTAAATTTATAAATAAATTCCATAATATAAATTTTAATATGAAACTAGACTTCTCAAATTTCATTTTTTATTTAAAAAATACCATATTTGGTCTAATATAGGATTTTTATCGATTTTTCAAACATGAAATAAAATCTGTCTAAAATTTTAGATTTAATTAAAATTTCTTATAAATTCGTACAAAACTATAATAATTGATGCAAAAAAATTTCTGAATGAACTAGACACATTCTTAACAATTTTGTAGAAGAAATCATCTCAAAATTGTAAGTATAAAATTGTCCAAAAATTCATACAAAATTCTGCCAGATTAAAGAACTATATGATCAAATCAAATAAAATCTTCAATCATCTATTTAATGGCACAAACTACATATGCAAGTCTAATTCCAAAACTATATCACGATTTTAAGGCTACTAATATAAAAATAACCTTGAAATAAAATCTGTCTAAAATTTTAGATTTAATTAAAATTTCTTATAAATTCGTACAAAACTATAATAATTGATGCAAAAAAATTTTAAATGAACTAGACATCATTCTTAACAATTTTGTAGAAGAAATCATCTCAAAATTGTAAGTATAAAATTGTCCAAAAATTCATACAAAATTCTGCCAGATTAAAGAACTATATGATCAAATCAAATAAAATCTTCAATCATCTATTTAATGGCACAAACTACATATGCAAGTCTAATTCCAAAACTATATCACGATTTTAAGGCTACTAATATAAAAATAACCTTCAAATATTTACTATACATATCATAAATTTACATATAACTACAAACAAAATTCTATCTAAATTTTTTTAGCTATTTTAGCATATGAATACAATCTGAAAACTTGAATAAATAAATATAATGAGATGGTTGAGAGGGTTTTCTTAAAATAATAGGATTGAAATGGGGTGGTGAAATGGTAAAAAAAATTCTAACCCCCTTCCTCCTTCCTAAGTCTAGCTTTGCTCACAAGATTTTTTATATTTTTTTAGGATAAATTACAAACACACCCCCTGAAGTTTACTTAAATTATAAATTACTCCCTGTGATTTTAGAAATTACATTATGCTCCATAAGATTTCTAATTTCATAATAAATAAGTCTTTTTATTAATAAATCATCAAGTCAATTAACAGTTTTTAATAATATTAAAATTTTATTTCAATTAAAAAATTCTGACAAAAGGATATTTATAAAAAATTCTGACAAAAGGATATTTATAATTTTCTAAACTATAAGAGATAATTTATACTTTAAACAAATCAAAAGATATATTTGTAATTTATCTTTTTTTCATAAGGCTCTTATCCAATCAGTTGGAGATCAAGAAGGATGCATGTCATATATATGTTAAAGTTTTGATAGAGACCCCCTCCAATTACCATTCCTATCTCCACACACGCGTGACAGGTGATGATTGGAGGGGAAGAAAAAAAAAATTGAGCAATAAGAGAAAGAGAGAGTCAAGAGAGTGGAAGAAAAAAGGGGTGAAGAGTCTTTTTCCTATATATTAACATCTCATACTTCACCTGAGGCTCTCTCTCTTTATCTCTCTCTCATCATTCTTTTACATCACATCAAATCCTCTAAATCCAAGGCTAATAATCACCCTATCCCCCTTACTATTGCATGCAAGTTAACATGTCTTCGGTGAATCACCCCACCAGCCACCGAATTTTACTTTATTTTTTTTTTGAATAAATTTGTATAATTGTGTATTTATGTGGATTATTTAAATTTAATTAATTAAAGTTTTCAATTAAGGCATTTAGTAAGGGTAATTATTGAGTTGAATTTTTATCAAAAATAATTACAAATGATAAATATTAAATACCTACAAAATAATTATTTTTAGCAATATTTTTGTTAGTGACTAAATTGGAATGGTTTAAAACTAACTTATACACTAATATATTTATTAAATAGACTATAGATAAAATCAATTTATCATTCACATCTTATGATGCATTTTTAAGAATGATTAAATGTGAGTTCTCACAAAGGGTGTTGCAAAAGAGTGGCGCGATAGTATAAGAGGGAATGGAGAAGAAGGGAGAAGGCATAAGAGTAGAAGAATGGATGAAGAAATGAATGAGGGAGCGACTGTGGGGTAAGGGGTTGGGAAGGGATTGAAGAGGGGTGACTAGGCTAGGAGGTAGATTACAGAAGCGGTGGCTACAAAAATAGGTAATTGCAGTAGCAGTGAGAGTGGCTGAAGAAGATGATTGCATTAGCGACGGTGAAAGGGGATTGGAAAAGGTATGGTGGTGGAGGGAGGGGGTAACGAAAGGGCTAGGGAGAGGAATGATGGTAATAGGTGGTGAAGTTAGAGTTAAGGTTTGAGTTTGGAGAAATGAGAGATATTTTGATATTATTAATAGTGTGAATTGAGAAATTTTTTAAAAATTCAATTTATATGTGGTGTGTAATAATGAGATAAGAGGCTATGTGCAAATAAATTTTTTCTATATTTAGTTTGAGTTTCTTATAGTAATTTGTTATTAATTTTTTTTTCGATTACATTGTTTGTTTTGCTCCTATTACAATTTTTTTGAAATATTTTTTATAAATTTTTTTTTAATATTTGGTTATAATCTTAAAAATTAATGTATTAGTGATTGTTTTAGTAGTGATGGTAGCAGCAACATCGTGATGAGAAAATATTTTATGTAATAGGTACATATTATAATTGATGACATGATGTCACTATTCTACTCATTAGTTGATATATGATAAAAGTAAGATCAATATTTAATATGATCGAACACTCAACATTTTGAGCAAAATAAGTCATCAAAATTCATATTTATCATATCTCAATTAGTAAGTTAAAATGTATTACATAAAATATATTTTTAATTTTTTTTTAGTGATTGTATTAGTAGTGATGGTAGCAGCAACATCGTGGTGAGAAAATATTTTATGTAATAGGTACATATTATAATTGATGACATAATGTCACTATTCTACTCATTAGTTGATATATGATAAAAGTAAGATCAATATTTAATATGATCGAACACTCAACATTTTGAGCAAAATAAGTCATCAAAATTCATATTTATCATATCTCAATTAGTAAGTTAAAATGTATTACATAAAATATATTTTTAAATTTTTTTTTTTTTTGTGATATATGAATTGAACGGGCAACGAGAAAAACCTGCCTATGTCATCTCTCACCACAAGCCGAAGTCCAACCATCCATTTTGCACATAGCACCATCAAAGTCAATTAGGTGGTTTATTAATTTTTAAGGTTTTTGATGCAAAATAAGGATGAATTAAAAAAATCATCATCCTCATGCATGTACAATGTGCATTATCAATGAGAAAGTGCTTCATTTCTCATTCAACATCAACTTAATAAGAATTTCAATTTACATAAGGAAAAATTGGTTTAAGGTCCTTCTCCCACTTTTTGTAATGGAAGAGATCCACAAAATTATTTTTTGATGTCTAAGGTCCCTAAACATATATCAGAGAAATTTGACTGGGTTTGATCCTCTTCCTCAAAACCTCATTGCCCGATTCTTCTTTCTCTAGCAGAACCTCCCAATCTCTTTCTCTTCTTTTTTTTTTTTGTTTTTTCTCTGTACTTTCTAGATCTCTCAACCTGATTTCATGGATCTATAAACCCACCCACCTGTATTGTTGTCTTTCGTCTAGGGTTTATGAGCCACATGCTTCGTTCGCAATTCTCGCTCTTTCGAAGCCATTCAATTGCTTGCTTCGAGCAAAGGAGTTGATTATCAACTCCGCCGCTGCTGCCAACAGGAGGTACACCGGAACCCTAGAAACACTCGCTGAGACTCCGGTGAGGCATTCGAGCTTGGCGGTCTTTGTTTCTGATGATGGTGTGTTTGAATTTTGTTGTGAAGAAGAGAGAAGATGCGAACTCTAATGCTAGAGAAATTTCTTCAGACAACAACAATCCCCACACTTTTTCAGACAGTTACCACTACTAAATAGAACCTTCCATAAACATTTTCTTTTATTTTATTTTCATCATCTTTCTTGCATTCCTACCAACAAAGCTAATAGAAAGTATGAATACATACAACAAAACCCTTTGCGCACATGTTCTATGTCCTAACAACCCTGGCTAAGATCTGCTAGGCAGCAAACTGTACTTTCATCTATACAAGCAGAAAATACACTCCTTGTTTCATTTGTTGATCTAATTCTTTCGTCTGTAATGCATATCAGTTCAAAAAATACATAAAGCATGTTTGCTGAATCTTCCTCCTCCAAAGAAATTTCAAACCAGAGAAATTTCTAGCCAGAGAAATTTCAAACTGGTCTCTCCTTTTCTTGTTCTCTGCTCTCCGGCATGTAGTTGGTGTTGTACTGTGTGTTCCGGTGCTACTGGTTCTTTTGTTCCATCTCGGCGATCTCACCGTCCATGGTACTGGTCTAGTTATGTTATTGGTCAGTGATTCAAGAAAAGAGTCCCCTCAGGAATTTCTCTGGGTTGATCCAGAGAATTTCTCTGGTTTCAACCCAGAGAAAATTCAGTTCAACACCAACCTCAACACCACGCGCAACCATGGCAGCAAGCTTCTGATCAACTCTCTCTCTCTCTGCAGTGTCGGATTTGAAAAATATATACATATGCATGGACCAGCTTGAACAAGGATTGGTATCTCTACCAGTTTCTTCTCCTGATGAAGTTCTATCTTCAATAGAGGATGGTTTTTCAGCTCTTCCACTTGAAGTCCCCGATGTTGGGAATCTAGGGAGTGAGATACCTGGTCTAGATTCAGTTGTTCACAATGATGAAGTTCCATCTTCAATGGGAATTCTTCTGATAATGGAAAGTATGTATATAATATTGTACTGTTGCCTTTCTTCCTCACCTTTGAGAAGCACGGAAGTGAGTTGAGGTTGGGGAATTCTTATGTTCAAAAAAAAAAAAAAAAGGTAGAGAAATTTACAGTGGGAAGTTTAGAGAAGTTCAGAGATTCAAAATTTCTCTGGACCAATTTTCTCTGACTTGAATTTTCTCTGGACCAATTTTCTCTGGATTGATGTTAAGGGACCTTAGACATCATGAAAATATTTGATGTCCTTTCTATTATAAAATCATAATATCAGGGACCTTAAAAAAAATGCCCTTTACATAATACCTATGTACTTATCTTTATTGGAGAAAATAGATGGAGTCAGTAGTTACTAATTTTGCTCTTACTTTTTTTATAATAATAATAGAAGGTGTGCATACATGAGTATGCTATGAAAATCAATTGGTTCATCTTTTATTGATTGATTAAAAAAAACATTGTAGATGGACAGAAAAACAAAACAAGTTATAAAAATATTAAAATAAAATAGTGAGGCAATTTTTAGAAGTAATTTGAAAATGAAAAATGCGTGACGAAACTTAAGTGAGCTGTAAGCTTTAAATAACAGAACAGACGATAGAATAACTTAATTTTGTTTTTATCCTTCTTACTAACATTATATAAAGCTTAGTTCTCCTTTACTTTATTCTTCTTTTTTTTAATTTATTCAAACAAGTAGACAGATACCGTTGTCATTTATTTTGTTTCTTTTTTCTTTCTCTCACTTCGCCTCCGTTTGGGAAGTGGGTTATTTTTTAGTTTTTTGGCTTTTTTGACTATTTTAACTTGGGCTAAAAAGTTTGGTTTGGGAAGGACTTTTTGACTTTTTGATTTTTTTGATTTTTTTTTGTGAGAGAAGAATGTAATGATTATGGGTTGGATGTGATATTTTGTTTTTTGTGGTTAAAATAGCCTATTTTGTCTTTTGTGGCTAAAATAGCCAAAAAAGTCCCGTTTAGCTCTTGCCAAACGGAGCCTTCGTTGTCTAATACTTTCTTCTTCTTCTTCCTTTTTTTTAAAAAAAAATTTCTTTCTTAATTTGCCAATCAAAATGTAAAGGGGCCTCTACTAGACAATTTTTCAAAAGACTTTTGTGGGGAGCATTGGACAAAATTGAAGAAATAATCTTAAAAATAGCAAATAAAGATGTTTTGTATTAGATCAAACACCCCACATGATAGTGATTTAACTAAAGATTTTGATAGTTTTATAGAATTGTATTTGTTTTTGTTACTAACCTAACTTAGATGATTTCAAGGCATCATGCAAGTTTTGTTACTAACCTAAACCCTTTTTGTTTTTGGGTAACTTTCTTTTTTTCAGATGTGGAATGAATTACACAAATGGAAGTTGTTTAATAGCATTCACAATAATGCCATTAAATATCAATAAGTTTGTTTGGTTTGGATTTTTATGATTGAATTTTCAAAAAATTGAAATTTTTATTTTTCGTATTTTTTTTAATTTTATTTTTACTGAATTTTTTTAATATTCTAAGTAATTTTTTTTTTAATTTTTAGATACATCTAATATAAATACATCTAAAAAGTAAAATATTTGTGAAAAAAATCTTTAGAAAATTTACTAAATATCAAAAATACAAAAAAAGAGAAAAGAATTCAGTACATTTTTGTATTCTTCTGTATTTATTAATTTTTTAAAATATTTTTTTACAAATGTTTTACTTTTTAGATACATTTAAGTAAGGGCATCTAAAAAAGTAAAAAAAATGCTTAAAATTTTAAAAAAATTCTCTAAAAATAAAAAAATACGAAAAATAAAAAATTTAATTTTCAGAAAATTGAAACCAAACACACTAAATAATGTGTGTGTGTGTTTTTTTTTGGGTATAGTTCAAGATGATAAATAAGTTATAGAGTTTGAAATACACAAATTTAAAAGTTAAAGAATAGAGAACTCTAAAAATCATTTTATATGATTAGATATTAATACAAAAAATTAAAAAATATATATTTTCTTATAACTGGGTGGACTGGGTCATGGTTGTGATTCTCCTTATAATTGTACTACATTTCACGCTTAACTTTCTCCTGCACTATTTTAAAAGAAAAATTTTATTTATACAAAAAATTTATTGAAAAAATCATTACAGGAATGATAAGACATTGTTATTATTGTAAGTAAAAATCAATTTCATAGGTGTTTTATCAAAGTAAAATGTTCAAATTAAATATTATCATTTAATGTAGAAATATGTACGGTTTTGTTATTTGTATTTAGGTAAATTATATTGACATCCTTTGAGATTTGGTTCAATTACTACTCATCCCCTGACATTTTGGAAATTATATTCTCACCTCTGTGATTAATAGTTTCATTTCATAAACTCCACTGTTTATATAAAAAGTAACAATTCTTAGTAAAAAAACAAAGGAAATTACATTAAAAAAAAAGTAAAGGAAAGGCGAAAAAAAAGAGAAAGTAAAGCAAAGAAAAAAAACAGAGGGTGCATGAGTTCAATGTCTTCATTTCGTCTAAATAATTACAATGACAGGGGAGTTAGTTTAATTTTCCAAACGTCAGGGGTGATATGTATTAAACCCAAAACTTCAAGGGTGTAAGTGTAATTTACCCTTTGTATTTAGTTAACACCACAATGAATGGTATGTTTGGGACTTGACCATTTTAATATATATATATTTTAAAAAAAATTTTGGTTATATTAAATTGGGACATTTTTTTATAAATTAATTTTTCTCTATATATGTTCTATTTAATTCACATTATTTTCTTATATTCCAATAAGTCTTATGAGTGACATAGTTACCAAAATATCCCTAATAATAATATTCACATTTACAGTGTGAATGCTCACACCATCAATGTGAGTATTTACACGTTAGTGTGAATATTTACGTTGTAAAATATGAATGTTCACATCACCAAATTGTTAATTGTTCAAAAAATATTTATAAACGTAGAAATATCCATAAAATGCTTTAAATATGAGAATTAGGATTTAGTAGATCAAATGTCTAAATAATAAGACTTATTAGAATACAATAATAATTGGGATACAAAAATTTAAAAAATTTTTTTCTAATAAATCTCCCTATTAAGTTTTTAAAAAAATTCAAAAGATTGTTTACTTACTAGAAAAAGTAAAAAATAAAAAATGTTCATTAAAGACAAAAAATAATAAATAATTGGCTTTTTGATTTTATTTTGTCTTTAGTAAAAAGAATTATATTTTTCAAAAAATTTACTTTTTTATTTTATTTTTCTACAGTAAACGGACCATAAAAGTTTTTTTTTTTTTTTTAAAAAAACAAACCAATATAGCCAAAAAAATTTAAAAAAAAAGTGGCATTTTTAGTTAATTGTCAAATGAGTCTTTTGTTTTAAAGTAAAATATATAAATTATGTATAAATTTTCTATTTGTATATAATTATAGTTACTTAGTAAAATAACCCTAAATCCTAGTTTTTTTTTTTAATTTTTTTTTTTAACAAGGAGGAGAAATTTTTATATGTCAATAAGATATTACGTAATCTTTCACCCATCACAAATATATATATCCTTATTATTCTCCAAATACTTAACATAAATGTAATGGATCCTATTGTCAAAATTAATACTCCCACCGTCCCAAAATATTAGTCCCTTATTTCATTTTTTATTGGCCCAAAATATTAGTCCCTCTTCAAAAATCAAGTACAAAAATAATATAAATTTTCTATTTTGCCCTTCTTTTAAATTAATAAGCAATATAAAAAGTACAATTATGACATTGATATTCCCAAAAAATGTACTATCAAAAGGGTAATTTTGGAAAATTAACTTTTTTAAAGTACAATAATTGTACTATAAAAAAAAGTTAAATTCCTCAAAAGTGACCATTATTTTGGGACAGAGGGAGTAATAATAATAAAAGGTATCACATACATATCTGGGGTGATTTGAAAAATTAGTTAAAAATTAATTTTTTATTTTTTAAACTTTTTTTTATGTAAAAGATAATATAATTCAAAATAAATTAAAAATTAACTTTTAATTTTTTCAACTTGTTCCCAAATGACCCCTCTATCGGTATACAAAAATTACAAAACAAACCGGGATTGTTACTCTAATTAATTCATTGAACAGCCAAGCCTCATCAATGCAGACCAAACAAAAGTGGTTAATTTTGATTTAATTGCCAAGCACAGTGCCAAACACTTGTGGTCAAAGCCACACCAAACGACGCCGTCTCCCCATTCTTAAAATCTCCGACCGCAACGGCGTCGTTCTCCTCTCCTCGCCCGTCTCGTCGGTGAGATCGCTCCTTCTTAACATACAACCCCTTATCGACTCCAAAATTACCATCAACCCACAAACAAAACCGAGTAAATTAGACATAAACCAGGGGCATAACTGTAAGTAAAGACTTACATATAGGGGGTAAAGGGCTCGTTTTCAAGTCTCCGAAAAAACCAAGGCCGAGCGAGAAGCAGAAGAAAATTAGAGTCTGAAAAAAGAGTTTCCGTTATCCATTCTCTCTCTCTCTCTCAAAAAAATTCTTCTTGAGATATTTTCGATCGAAAATTAGGGTTTTGCACAAATATCTCTCTTGCTCGATATCGAAAATCGACAGTCATGGTTACTGATTCGATGACCAACGCTTCGATTCCCATGGCGGTCAAGGATTTCGCCAAGAAAAAGAGGGTAATTTCCCTACCCCCCTCTCTCTCTATATATGTGTGTGTTCGAATTGGTATCGTTTTTTGTTTTTCATCGATTTTGCTCAATTTTCTTTCATTGATTTTGGTTTTTTTTTTTTTTTAGGCAAACAGGTCTGCTAAATTGAAGCAGTGCAAGCTCGATGCTCGTCGCGAGCAGTGGCTTTCCCAAGGTATGTCAAAGATCTCTCTTTCTATAGATATATGTAGGGGAGATTTCAGTGCAATATACACTTCAAAGAAAAATTACAGATAAATTGGTAATTTTTATATACATTAATAATTAAAATCATAAGCTTTTTCATGAATCTGTTGTAATTTTTTGATAGTGCAACTGAGGGGGTAATTTCCCCATATATGTATGTGCCTTAAATGTTTTTATAATTGCTTTATTGGATTTGGGATGGGTGGGGGGTTTTGCAGTGAAGAACAAGGGATGTAAGGAAGAAACGGTTCATGAGCGCGATGGGAGTGACCGATCAATGGAGAATTTGGAAATAAAGCCGAGAGGCAAAACGAATGAGGGTTCGATCCACCACCATTTCAGTGATTTGGATTCGCCTTCGAACAGTCCCAGTAGTGTCTCGGGCAGTAACTTGTCTGGGACGAATTTTACTGGTAGTAGCGGAAGCAGTAGTAGCAGTAGCAGTGGTGGGAGTTGTTCCGGAAGCATCACCGGAGAAGATGAAGAAGGCGGCTTGGATGATTGGGAGGCTGTTGCTGATGCTTTGGCGGCCGATGATGACAAGCAGGAGCAGGAGCAGCACAACCCTAGTTTAGAGCCACTTGTAGAGAATGAAAGTATTGGCCCGTTAGATTCTCCCAATTTGGCTCCAGAAATTGAGGAGGTATCAGAGGCAAAGCCGGAACATGTGGAAAAGGCAAAGAGGGTTCCACCGAATTGCCGCGCGTGGAAGCCTGATGATGCGTTTCGTCCACAGAGTCTGCCCAATCTGTCGAAGCAGCTCAGTTTTCCTATGAATTCAGGCAGGCGTTATGGTTGCGGAGGCGGTGCGTGGGGCTGTAAGAGTGTCATTTCTGCGCCATCATCATGTCCCATATGTTGTGAAGATTTGGATATTACAGACTCGAGTTTTCAACCTTGTTTGTGTGGGTTCAGGCTCTGCCTTTTCTGCCACAAGAGAATTCTTGAGGATGATGGTCGCTGTCCGGGTTGCAGGAAGCAGTATGACTATGAACCCATCAAGGGGGAGGCAACTTTAGATGGAGGCAGTGTGAAATTCCGGTTGGCTCGTTCTTGTAGCATGATCACAAGGTCTTAGGAAGAGTCTCTGTTTGCCTCAATATATATGTTGGGTCTCTCTTTTTTTCACATGTCTTGCGTGTTTTCTTATCATTAGACTGATTTTCCTAGTTGTAGATGTGGATTTGGTTTTGAAGCACCCGGGAATTAGGCTGGTTCTCGTATGAGTTTGGTCATATATCTGGTGCGTATGTTCTGATGTAGAAGACCTTGTTGGTATGTGAATGAATAAGTGGTATAGAAATTGAATACATTGAATTTGATTTGAATGCATCTTTGTTCTTCATGCTTAAGTGATATATGATTCTTATTCTCATCATGGAGTTCCAATATCTTGTTGATAAATAGGATTTATTGGATCCTTTTCATTGTGTGCACTATTAAATCTGGATGCTACTAATCTATGTTCAGTGGCCATTATATTCTGAGTTGTGCGATTGCTGTAAAGAATATTTTACTTTGTCTATCGGAAATGCATTGTTGAGTTAGTAGTGTTAGTAGGGAGTGGGATGGGACTAGCGGGGCTTGAACCTCTGCCGATGAGAAGGTCAAGCATGCGCCCGACCACTTGGTCTGGGGCTCTCCTCAAGAAAATCTTTATTTATAGCTGTTACACGCAATTGCATGGCAAGGTTGTGGTGCATCATGTGAAAATTGAAGATTGTTTCAGGATGCTCATTTAAATTATCAGTTTATTTGTAGTCTTCTATTAGGCATAAGTTTTTTTTTTTCTTTTTTTAATTTTAATTTTCACTTCTTTTTTCCGGGTGTTTTGTAATGGTCTAGTAGGCCGTTCCACGACGGTATTGTATGTCAATGTTAATATACTGTTTACATTTTCTATAAACAAATGTTGTATAGCATTGATGTCCTGTTATAGCCTCAATATGTGTTCTTTTAGAACCTTAAAAACTACAGTATTGCTTTAATACATAGATTGCCTCATATACAATCCTTTGGAATACAACATAGCTTCCTTGATATGAAATTTCATTGCCTCAATCAGTGGTCTAGTCGAGCCTTAAACTAAAATGTTGCCTTCATCCAGAGCTGCTTCACATACAGTTCTCTTACCTGTAACCTAGCTGCTTCATGCCAATTTTGTTGCCTTGTTGTATGGTTTAGTAGTTGACCCCACTTGATTGGAATACAAGACTTAGCTTGGTTTGGTTGCACGGTTAGTACGTGGTTGCCACATATGTTGTTTTACTTGTTTTCGATGGATCTTTTTTCTTGAGTTATTCTCTAGTAAAATCTTGTCTACATTTTTTAATATTAGAAATTAAATAACAATAATAATAAAGAAAATAGTTAACTTGAGAGTTGCCTGAAATACATTTAAATTATTTTGGGCATGGTTGTCACCATATACAGTCTAGTAGGATCTCAAAGCACAAAGTTGTTTCGTATGTAACTGACTATTATATGGTTTTGGGACTGCATTGCCTAATTTATATCTCCTTGTTACATGGTCCATTGGAACCTGGAAGCCTTCGATAAAGTTCTCTTTTTTTATCTATGATTGTTTGAGACGATTGCTGAGCATGACTTTCCATGTTGGGATCTAGATTTTGTGTGTGTGTGTGTGTGTGTTGGGTGGGGGGGGGGGGGGGGGGGGGGGGAATATTTGTTTGTGGTTTTAGATTATATTAGGGGTGTCTTTGTAAGACTTGTACCAGTTCGATGTGTTGTTGTCTCAGAGTTGTGGACCTGCTCTACGTTTGACCCACCCTTAAAGCATGTTTTGAGGTCCATAATTTTGTTTTTTATATTCTCATTATTAAGTATAACTCAGTGTTTGTTTTAAATTTTAATATATTTCACATTTAAGTTCTCCTCTCTCATGGATCTGTAGCATTGGTCAATAGCAATGTTGGGCAGCCTACATATGGAGCTGCAGAAGTGCTGTGGTGGCTTGATATTGAAACTGAAATTATTTTGGATCAATTTAATGTTTGTCGAAGTTTCACTACTATATGTCAAGGCACTTTAAATGCACTGGTAATTTATTAGTGGATAAGTTCTCCTTTTAATGCTCAGTTTTCTTTGTATGGATACTTTATTTAATTTGAAGGTTAAATAAATATTCACAGAGACTGTCTCTCTTGTGGTTTATGTAAAGTATTGATAGTAGTCTTGAGAGATACCCTTATGACTTGGTATTGTGCTTATGGCTATCTGCTCATTGTTTGGTACCATTTTGGATAAAAATTTGTAAGGCATCCGCAATCAAAGTGGAAGTTTCTTAGAGGCAAAAATGTTACTTTTTGTCCTTCAAAATTTAAGATCACGTCTGTGAGCTCTTTTGAGAATCTATTTTGCTTAAAAATATGTCAAATTATCATGATGGTGTAGGACACAATGCTGCTTTATGCAATCAATAACTACCGGATCCATGTGTGTTGAGATGTTCTATGCAATTGGAGAAATGATTTGGCTTGAGTGATGCATTTGAAACGAAAGGAATTGCATACTTTTTGAGGAAGTTGACTTTTTTTCTTTTTTTTTTGGTTACATCAGAAAGGAGAGGAAGTTGACCTTTGAAACCATGATTTTGTACTGGAAAATGAAACGAAATTAATTGTGTGTAAAGTTCTTCCTAGACTTGCGCCTCTGATAGTAAATGAAGGGTCATGCTATTGATTTTTAATACATTTCAATACAGTTTTAACGATATTACATTAGCATTTTCCAGAAATTAATATCTAATTTTTGCTCCCCCTTGCTTTGCTTATGATATAGCCTAGGCTGATGAGAGACTCCTGTAGCTCTGGCAATTTGGTGAACTCGTTGTTCCCCTTGGGGGCACCAGCTAATTGCAGAAAGCTTTCTGTTTTTTAAAACATCTAGATTGAGTTTCCATTGGTCACTGCAAAATACAGATGTTCCCTTTACCAAGCAATGATGGATTGGATTTAAGTGCTTGATATTATTTCTCTTTCTAGTTCTATCAATATTGGTGACAGATTGATTTTGTCCTTTGCTGACCACATCTCAGGAGCTCACAGTTTGGTCAATGATTATTGGTGGCATCAGATGCCTGGTATAAAAGTTACAACCCTTCACCAAAATACAGTCTTTAAGTTACTTTTTATGCTTGTTCTTTTACTGTCATCTCAAAAACCTGAAAGTTATCTTGTTGCTGTTGCTGCTTTTAACGGTGGTGTGCTTTCATGGATGTATATTGCTTCTGACTTTATCATTAGGTGCGCTACATGGGATCTTGAATTTTTCATAACCTGATGTCTGTTTTCCTTTCTTGATTATCAGGATCAAGTAGCATTTTATAGGAACTTCTAGCTCTTCATCTTGGTAGCTGTGGGAGATACATTAAAATATGTCTACAGGTTTTCCTTTATGGTTACGTTCCTTCATTAGCTATTCTTAGATGCAGCTGTATTAAATTTATTCAGAGCAGATTCTCTTTGTGATGGTTTTGCATGGATATTTATGAACCTCGTTTTGTTTTTATTTTTATTTTTATTTTTTTTTTGGGGGGAGGGGGGACTCAGAGATATACAACGTCAAATCTTGGAAGTTTAACGTCAAATCTTGGAAGCTTGCAGTATGTGTATTTCCAACAGAGTATTTCACTCGGAGCATTATATTTTCCACAATATTTCACTTCTTTTTATTATAATTTAGGCTTATCTTGTGTATACTTTCTAAAAAGTGTTTATTCAAATTAAATTATTATGCAAATTTATTTTCCTGTAGGATCTTATGATCCTTGATCTGATCCTGTAAACCTATCCAACGTTCCATCGTAGGACTCCGACTTTGACAACCAAATGAGCCGGTGGGCCAGATCAGGTTGAGATGAAAAGGTGTGGTGAAATTTTTTTAATGGCTGACATGAGACTCAGTGCAATCCCAAGTCCAAGATGTGTCTGTTGATGGCAAGGCATTGTACTGCAGGGATGCAGTTGATTACTTGGTAACCCCTATTAAGTGCTGAAAATTTAAAATTGGAGTGGTTTCTGCTGCATTTTATGGCACGTTAAATTACCACTTAAGTTAATTTTTTTTTTTCTTTTTGTTTTTTTGAAAATGGTATCAATTTTTACTTATCGCCAGGCTGTTGTGGTAGGTAGTTCCTAAATTAAATTGACAAATTTATCATCAAGTTTAAAGTCTTTTATGCGACTAGGACTAAAATTTTCAGTTTTATTTCATTTTAGACGTGTTTTTTGCTTGTTGCCTTATTGACAGTCTGGTAAAGAATGCTTCCGCCAGCTGATTTAGTTTCTACCCATTTGAATTCAGAAGAAAGAAGTAACAGAAGAGTCATTTTGGAGCCAATCGGAGGTAGAAATTAGTAGGGTGAAATTATGGTCCCCTTGAACTACCAGGATGAGAAGGGTCCTCTTTCTTAAGAATGCATTGCTATTATAGTGTTTCTGTAACAGACAGGAATCACTAGGGGTGGATTTTTTACTTCCACTTTGAACCTATGAAACACGGATACTTCAAAAAGGGAGACGTATCCGTATCGGATACTTATTGGATACCTTGGATACACGCGGATATGTATCGGATACTTCATTAATTTTTTTATTAACTTTAGAGTATCGGATATTTAATTTTGGACTGTCGGATACTTAATTTTGAAGTATCGGATACTCGAAGTCACATATTACTTTTAATACTTTGTTTGGTTTTTTGATAAGAGGAATATAGTGAGAGTTAAAGTAATATAATTTGTCAAATTGATGTATCCTTATTGTCTCTCTTACTTCTCTCTTGCTCTCTCACTCTCTGACTCTCTCAAACTAATGTGTTATATAATGAAAGTGTGGGAGAGAGTGATGGATTTTTGATTGCGAAATATAACAGATGTCAGAGAATCAATTTAAGTAATGCCTAGTAAGTTAACAATGGAAGCGATCTATCTTTTGAGGAGAGTAATAGAAAAGTATAGAGAAAAGAAAAAAGACATTCATTTGGTTTTTATCAATTTTGAGAAAGCATATGATAGAGTGCTCTTGTGATATAATTTGGTGGGTGTCAGAGAAAAAAGGGATGACAAAAGGTTACATTGATGTGATTAGCGATATGTATGAAGTTGTGGTGATCACTATTAGATCGCCTGGTGGAGAGATAAGTAAATTTTCTATTACTGTAGGGTTACACCAAGGATTAATCTTAAGTCCTTATCTTTTTATTTTAATTATGGATGAGTTGACAATAAATATTCAGGATGATGTGCCATAGTGTATACTTTTTGCAGATAATATTGTGTTAGTGCATCAGATTAGAGAAGGAGTTAATATTAAATTGGAGAGTTGAAGAGAAGTACTTGAATCTAAAAGATTTAGGATAAACAGAACTAAGACAGAATGCATGGAGTACATTTTTAGTAATAGTAATAGTAACAGTAACAATGGAAGCAGAAGAGAAGCGAAGAATGAGAATCAAGAATTACCTAAGAGTGAACATTTTCGTTATTGATGATCGATTATTACAACGCCTGGGGAGGTTGGAGCGGATGTGGTCCATAGAATTAAGGCGGGGTGGCTTAAGTGGAAAAGTGCGTCTAGGGTACTATGCGATAAATGAGTATCCATTAGGCTAAAAGGGAAGTTTTATAGAACGGTTATTAAACTAGCGATGTTGTATGAGATGAAATGTTGGGCAACTAAGAAGCAACATAAAGATAAGATGAGTGTTGCTAAAATGAGGATACTAAAGAAGATGTGTGGCAAAATTAGAAAAGACAGAGTTAAGAATGAATATATTTAAGAATTGGTAGGAGTAGTACCCGATAGAATATAAGTTAAGAGAGAATAGATTGAGATGGCTTGGTCATATATAACGGAGACCAACAGAGGCAGATGAAAGTGTTAGGAGAAATGGTAGACCTAGATTGACGTGGGCTAGTGTAGTAAATAGAGATATGAATCTCCTTAATTTGACTAACGAAAATGGCCTTGTATAGAGTCGAGTGGGGAAGAAAGATTTATGTAACCGACCCCCTATTTGATGGGACTCAAGGTTTGGTTTGGTATTCCCACCGTATTCGTATCTTACTTTTTCAGATTTTGACATATCGTTGTATCTGTATCATTGTACCTCGTATCCGTATCTGTGCTTCCTAGCTTTGAGCCTGTTTGGGAAGTGGCTTTGTTATATGATGTAAAACCAACCTTGTTTGGTGTTGTGTTTATCTTGTTGCATTAGGTGAGTGCAATAGAATTATGCGTCTCATGTAGTGGTTTATCCAGATGGTATGATTGAAGTGGGTCCTATTGTACTCCCCTAATTCTTTCTTCCCAGTTGGGGGGGGTGAATAATTGTAGGGGGTTTGATTTGCTCTCTCTAAAGCAGAGAATGAATTTTTCAGTACAGAGGTGAGATTTTCAGTGCAGAGGCATTTTTCACCTCCTATTTTTCAGTTACACAAAGAAGCCGGGTTAAAATTTGAGGGGATGGGGAGTTGCAATTACCTATATATTGATATCAAACCTTGTAGGCCAGATTTGTGACTTGCTTAACAACCTATATATTATTATTTATTTCTTTTGTTTTCTTTTTTCCCTATTTTATGGAGTCTGATGTAGATAAGTTTTCATCTGCACATCTTAGTCTAGGAGTTTATCTTGTTGCATTAGGTGAGTGCAATAGAATTATGCGTCTCATGTAGTGGTTTATCCAGATGGTATGATTGAAGTGGGTCCTATTGTACTCCCCTAATTCTTTCTTCCCAGTTGGATGATATGGGATACTACGTATCTTGTCTTGATGAGTATGCTCATAAAAATTTATCCAAAATACTCTCATTTTGCTTTGAAGTGGAAAGTGTAATATAAAACATTGTTATTAAAAAGAAATTTACCAATACGTGATTGTAGAGTAGTCTCCTCAAGAAAATAAATGAAGTCTAGAAATTTAACCCCCCCCCCCAAAAAAAAAAAAAAAAAAAAAAAATCCCCCCCTTTCTCTCTCTCTCCCCATTAAACATGAGGCATTTGATGGCTGGATAATGTGGATGGATGGTTTTTATGTTCCCATCATTATTTTACTTTGGCCACCAAAAGAGGTAAGTTTTGTTCTTCCACTTCTAATAGGTGATCTTTTGCCTTGTTCAGTTTGCATGGTTGGAATTTGTTCTTCATTGCAGTTTGCAGCCTTCCACTACCTACTGAAATATGAAGGGATCTAGTTAAATGATCTTTAGAAGGGAATCACTGTTGGGCAGGTATGTGTTCCCTTATTCACCCCAAAAAAGGTATGTGTTCCCAACTATTGATGCAGATGATAGTTGCATCAATTAAATATGTGAGCATAAGTTGAGCTGAAAATGACACTAGTCAGTTGCTATTTTATGGGTTTTATCAAGAAATTCTAGCATTACTTATCTCTTCCAGCCTCAATACTTTAACAACTGTCAAGTGAGAAGGTTATTCATGAAGTTGGCAAGTACATTTGGCAATTTTCTGGGAGGTTCTCTGTTTTGTATGCTAACGATTGATTTTTTTTTTTTAATTCTTGCTGCGGACATGTCTTTTGTCTCTGTATTATTTTTTCTTTTTCTAATTGTTTTTGGTTTAGTTTTCCAAGGTGTTGTGTTTATATGTGCTCAACTTGTGTATTTTATGCATGCACTGTGTGCTGTTCTTTGGGAAAGCATGGGATTTGGAGATGTTGTCATTAACCTTGTATGTTTTTCTTTTAGTTGTGGTTTCCAGTTTCTTTCGACCAGCCTTCCCTCTATTCTAACTGTACCTTGCTTTTATTATCGCGAGTTTAGTTTGGAGCTTTTGTGTTAGGAAATTGCCTGTGTCTGTTTATTTTATTTGCCTCAAACACCGCGCTCTCAAAGGGATGCTTTGAGGTGTGTCATTACTGCATCTGTGGGCCCAGGCCCCAGGTAACCAGTTGCCGGCTCAGGTTTCAATCGGAGTATAGGGCAAGGTCTCCATAGAGAGCCAGCTGCAAAGCAGCAAATTTGCCCCTCCCAGGATTCGAACCTGAGTCACACCTGCGTAGAGGGATGCCTTATCCACTAGGCCACCACCCCCGGTGGTAATTTGATATGAAACTTGTAACTTAGAATTACTTCTTGTCATTTCGAATTCAGCCACTTGAATGGGCTGGACTTGTATTTGAATTAGGAGTTGTTGGACATGAAAAATCTAAGAAAATGGTGGAAGTATACGGAATGCCAGAATGATGTCATCAGACTGTAGGAAGCAGATGCCTTTCCAGTGAATTAATCTCTCTCCGCGTATGTGTGTGTGTTGTGGCTATAAGGCATAAACAAGTGACTACACCTGTGAAAATGTTAAAATTCCTTTTGCAGTTTATGGATATAAGCCTGCACAAAATTGACTAGGAAGCTTATTTTGTGTTATTTGCTGCAAATTCTACATATTCTACTACTACGAAGACAAGATTTTGGATACAATATTGGCTAGAGTTTAGATATATGTTGAAGATGAACTTCATTAGAATAAAGTACACAGCAATAGTTTATCCAAAACACAAGAACATAATTATAGGGAGCTATCCTAGGAACAGATCATATTAAAAATGAAAAAACTGACAGCTTTTTGTTGTGGCAGCCTCCTGATGAGATCTGCATTCTGCAAAAGAGAGTTTAGACTATCAATGAAAACATTTGGCCAGTCTTTTATTTTATTTTTTTCTCCTTTCTTTCTTTCTTTCTTTCTTTAATGCTGCGGCCCTCCTCGAGTGTGACCAGAGTGTTAAAAAATTGATGTATTATTGATTGATGTTTATTGTGTTTACAATGAGTCCTATATATAGAAGATTAGAGGAGGTAGGTATGTAGTAGGTGGAGTAGTAGGTGAAGTAGGTGAAGTGGGTGGAGTAGGTGTAGTGGTAGGTTTTGGTACATTTTAACAGCCCCCGCAAACTCAAGGGGGATGGAACTAACCAACTTGAGTTTGGAGAGAGTAACAAAACAAGAAAATACATAAAAATAAAAGAGGATAAGAGACACTGTATGGTCGTGTCAGACCATTGGTGAAGACACTGGATGGTGGTGTCATAACATTGTAGAGGACACTGTATGGGGGTGTTCATAACATGTAGAGGACACTGTATGGTGGTGTCATAACGGTGTAGAGGACACTGGATGGCGTGTCAGACCGATGTAGAAGACAGTTTATGGGTCATGTCGGACCGTTGTAGCAGACAATGTTGTGACAGTTGTTGTGACAGTTTACGGAGTCTTGCTGGACCTTGTAGAAACTAACCGGAATCAATGTCGGGACAGTTTACAGAGTCTTGTCGGACCCTTGTAGAAACTAACCGGAATCAATGTCGAGACAGTTTAAGAGTTTGTCGGACCCATGAAGGAGCTAACCGGAATCAATGTCGGGACAGTTTTACAGAGTCTTGTCAGACCTCTAAAAAGTCGCACCTCAAAAGTGTGCCTAATTTTCAAAAATGCAAAGCGTGCCCATTCCATAAAAAGGCGTGCCAGATATGATGGCGAGGCACGTGAGTGCCTTGGCTGGCGCGCCGTTTGTCGCTCGCGTCGAGTGGCGCGGATACGCGTGGCTGCCTCGGCTATTTAACCAAGACGGAGGCTGAGGCTGAGGCTGAGGCTAGGCAGAAGCTGAGACAGAAAAACTGAGAGAAACCTCTGAAAAATTCTTCGTTTTGCTGAGAAAGATACTCTGTAACACCTCGTTGCCCAGAAAAATGGCTTCGTCTTCCCGCGGTCTGCTCACCCTCTTTCCCGACCTCAACGAGTCAACAAGAGAGATAACTGGTGCGGTGGCACTGGAACCTCAAACAAGCGCCCCGGAGTTTGCTTCGTTGAACTTTCCTATGCGGTCTGTGGAGCAAAGAATGGCAGTGCAGTCGGATGTGGAAGCCATCAGTATACATTGAAGTCATGTGTGGAAACCATGACTGCGGTTACAAACTTGTCGAACCGGCTGCAGAGTAGGGCAAATGAGGTGCAGCAGTTAAACTCCCAGCTGGCTCTGCTCCAACGCATGTATAAGGATGCGCGAGCAGAGATAAGTGTGCTTAAAGGCGGAAAACAAGGAGCTGAAGCGGAAGGCCACCGTGATGTTCCGATTTGGAGGGCCGCCATATGCTGCAGTGGAGGAGCAAGAGGGAGTGAACGTGCTCGGCGGCGTGGGAAATACAGAGGTAGCACCGTCAAGGGCCGCCCAGGACGGAGGCAAGAAGAAAAGACCGGCGGAGAAGTGAGGGCGATTGGTAGCCGGCTGCAGAAAAGAAAACAAAGCGGTTGGTGTTTTTTTGTTTTTTGTTTTTTTTTTTTTTTTTTTTTATGTTTTGTAAAATTGTGATCGGGGTGGATCCCTGAGATGAATAAAAATGGGTGGTTGTGCAAAGTGGTAAATTGTTTTTGTTTTTGTTTTTGTTTTGTTTTGTTTTGTTTTGTTTTTTTTTTTTTTTGTGAAAAGAAGGGAATCGAGAAAAAAAAAATAATAAATAAATAAAGAAATAAATAAGGGGATGGGGATGAAATGATGAGCAGGGGGATGATGAATATATAATGATGAATAAAAATAATAAAGGTGGGAGTGGGAACAGACTGTGAATGGGTTTGGGATGATGAATATATAATGAGGAATAAAAAGAAAAAAAGGTGGGAGTGGGAACAGACTGTGAATGAGTGCTGAATCAGTGGATGAAAAAGGAGATCATGTGGGTGATGATGGATACGGGTAGAGATGTAATATGAAAAGAAAGAAATAAATAAAGAAAGAAAAGAAGAAAAGAAAATGGGTTGGTGCAAAAGTAGACAGAGTCTGGGTATTAAATTATAATAAACATATATATGGAGAGAGATATAGTAAAATAAAAGAAAGTGGAAAATAAAGAAAAGAAAAGAAAGGAGATCATGTGGGTGATGACTATTGTCTGTGTAGAGAGAGGGTTGGTGGGAAAGTAAAAGAATTAGGGAGATAATGAAAAGGGGTCTAGGGGATAGACCACGAAAAGTAAGAGTGAGAAAGTCTAGTTATTTGTGTGGTGGCTCCTTTCCCGGTTTCTCTCTTTCACCAGAAAATGTTCTCATCCATCCTCTATTATGGTTGACAGTGAAATCCAATGGGAGGTATTGTGATCTAGCGTTTCGGTCGGCGCTAAACTTGCAGCTGAAAACCGGCTGCCGGATGTTCCTCTGAATCTGGAAAACCACCGGACTACACTCCGGTTCGCCACCGAACTGGAACACAAACCTCGGGTCCGGTTCAGACCGAACCGTCAAATGCAGCCGAGCCGTCGGCTTCTCCTGTTCACTCTCGAGCTTCATCCACCCATGCTGAAACACGGTGGCTCGCGACGCCGGGCCGTCGAGGTTAACGCTGACATGGACGTGCCCCAGTAGCTTCCCGCACGAGACTCCGCACGTGCGACCCATGCGGCCAGGGTGTTCCACTCTCCACAGGTTTGAGGCGTAGATTTCGTGTGCTCTGTAACAAGGGCAGTCTAACTGGTTTCCGAAAGTCCCTGACGGAACACATTTGCACTTCTTGCAGCAGATCCCGCAGTCTGTCAGGCAACATTTCTTTTCTCCTGCCTTGGAGCACCTGTCTGTGCACTTGGAATCGCAGGGATAACCACTTGGGGGGGTAGCCTGGGTCATGGTGGCTTGGAAGGAGGAGCTCAGAACCAGTGAAACAATAAGCAAAGCTGCAAAAACAAGCTTCATTTTTGCTTGTATGAAAGAGAGTTTTAAGATAGGAGAAACTGAGAGACTGGAATGGCAATATAGGCTGTGAACTAAACCACTGGGATGTGTGTTGTAGATGTGATGCTTCTGCTAACTCCGAATCAAAACAGCGGGAGAGAAGGTATGTGTAGAGGTCCGGCGGGCGGCCAAGGCGAGGCTGTCGCCCGCTGGTAAAGCGAAAATACTAGGTTGTTAACCTTGCTCTGATACCATGTTAAAAAATTGATGTATTATTGATTGATGTTTATTGTGTTTACAATGAGTCCTATATATATAAGATTAGAGGAGGTAGGTATGTAGTAGGTGGAGTAGTAGGTGAAGTGGGTGGAGTAGGTGTAGTGGTAGGTTTTGGTACATTTTAACAGTAACTCCCTACCCTCTGGAGAGCTGGATAGGAGGGGCCTAAACAAGCATTATGGCTAGAGTTATTTTTTTTAACATGAACTCATGTCGTCATAAGCGAAAGTAGCAAATATCTTTATCCTGAAAAGTGCCAGAGGTTCTTTCAGTTGGTCATAAGCCTTGCAAGTTGGTCATAAGCCTTGCAAGGCAAGATTCTTGCCAATCTCCCCATGTTGAACCCATTTTAGAACATCTCTTTCTGTATGCAGAATCCTCTGCTTCATGTCTTCAAATGACTTATTGTTACTCCTCAGGTCCTCCACTTCAGCCCAAAAACAGGGTTCTGAGTTGGATTCTTGCTCAATTCTTTCAGCATGTTCACGCCACCTTTGCATGTACTTGTAAAGATTTGTCCTACCCTTGATCAAGTATGCTTTGGTGTCGTCATTCTTTGTGTGTCTATAGTAATTGGCAATATCTAGAGGCTCCACTAATAGTCTGTATGTACTTGGTTCCTAGCTCTATCCACTCCTTGTGGCCCTCAAATTCATCTCGAAGTTCATACCTTTTCAACATTTCAATACTCTCATCCCACATGCCTGCTAGCTCAAGCCCTGTAATGTTAGTATGGAAGTCCTTGATATCATCATGAAGCTTGAAGCATCATAGTAACCCAATTTGCGAACTTCACATCCAGTGTAATATTCTCGTATGCATTTTAGTTTTACATCAATCTCATTCTTGTTAGAAACTATTTTGTCTTGATTTCTCATTGGTTTTTACCTCTCCTGCAGCACAGAGACACAACCTGGCTCTTGTGCTCTGGAATTTCAAACACTTCAAATTAGAGAGGGTTTCCAAACAGTAGTTATTTACAAATTGTGAAAGTTTTCAAGATTGAATATTGCAGCAATCTAGTGTAGAAAATGAAACTTGCATACTCTACAGTATGAGGTGAAAGGATTGAAACTCACCAGGCCAAAGTAATTCAAAGCTGTGTTAACTGTTGCCGACTTGCCGTCTCACCATATGTGTTTTCTTCTGAAGACACAGGAAGATCTTGAAGATGACTATCCAGGTAAACCACATTTTGCATTTCTAACCTTTCTAGCTACTCATTTTCATAGAGAAGATGTTCCATTAAGCTTTTATGAGCAACCTCTGTGCTTTCTGCTTCACTGATCAACTGAGAACTGTAGAACAATAATTGAAGTACTGCATCTCGATTTGTTGCAGCCAGTTTTCCATTCCTAGTGCAGAAAATGTAGGTACCAAAAGGCCTGTAAGGGCTAAGTTCTATGAAGCTGGTTGCTGGTTACTGGTTACAGTGTCCAGTAACGAATGAACCCCATCAGGTTACATGCAGCGTGGCTCGCAACAGAGGATACATTTCTCATCAGTCATAGAGAAAGTTGAAGCTTTCTTCTCGCAATGGATTCTTCCTTGAAAATGCTGATTTTGGATTGAACGAGTGGAGAATTGGCAGTCATTCTCGTTCCGTGGATGAGAGAGGAGCAAGCATTATGCGAGGGACAATGTCATACATCATGACAAAATGTATGAAGCAACCATCCCAGTTTTCCCTCCTGAGTGCATGCGTAAAAATCTGATCACCAACTGGCGGGGACCCGAAACTTACACACACAGGTGTAGTTTGACTGCTGTTTGGCCTCAGGTACTCTTCTAAGAACCATACTGTTGCTAGCATGGCCATTGCACCACCTGAGGAGTGTCCTGCAAATACCATCTGTTTCCTGCAAATACCATCTCTCAACATAGGATTTTGGTACTAGATTTATGTTTTAGAGGGCAATACCAAGTTAGGAAGGATGGTGAGCGTCGTAGGACAAGATGGTGGGACTTAAAAGGGGATAAACTAGAAATATTTAAGAATCGAATGGATAAGGAAGGTACTTGGGACTTAGAAGGTGATGCTAACACTATGTAGAATTCGATGGCCAATTATATGAGGAGAATCTCAAGGGAAGTGCTTGGAGAGTCGAAAGGAACGGGATCCAGCTCTAGGGAAACTTGGTGGTGGAGGGAAGAGGTCCAAGCGGTAGTTAAGGCAAAAAAAGAGTGCTTTAAAAAGTGACAGAATGATATAGAACTGAGAAAAACCTTAAGAGCTATAGATTGGCTAATAAGGAGGTCAAGAAAGTAGTGAGATAGTTGAAAGTTTATAATGACCTATACACTAGACTAGATAGTAAGGAGGGAGAGAAGAGGGTATACAAATTTGCTAAGATACGGGAGAGGAAAACAAGAGATTTTAATCAAGTAAAGTGCATCAAGAGTGAAGATTCTAAGGTATTGGTGAAGGATGATGAGATTAAGGAAAGATGGAAGAATTATTTTAAGAAATTGTTAAATGAGGAACATAGAAGTACGACAATAGGGGAAGAAATAATCAGTAATACGATAAACCAAGACTATAGGTTCTATCGCAGGATTAGGAACTTTGAAGTAGAGATTGCACTTAAGAAGATGAAATCAAATAAGCTTGAGGACCTGATGAATATCCCTATTGAAGCTTGGAAGTGTTTGGGGTAAAAAGGAGTTGCTTGGTTGACTAGGTTATTTAGCAAAATTTTGTTTGACTAGAACATGCCAGATGAGTAGAGGAAGAGTATATTAGTGCCAATCTATAAGAATAAAGGTGATGTCCAGAATTGTAACAACTATAGAGGAATTAAGCTAATGTGTCATATAATGAAAGTGTGGGAGAGGGTGATGGAACGCCGATTGCGAGACATAACAGAGGTGTCAGAGAATCAATTTGGGTTTATCGCTGGTAGGTCAACAATGGAACGGATCTATCTTTTGAGAGGATTATAGAAAAAGTATAAAGAAAAGAAAAGAACATTCATATGGTGTTTATCGACCTTGAGAAAGCATATGACAGAGTGCCCCGAGATATAATTATGGTGGCGTTACAGAAGAAAGGGGTGACAAAAGGCTACATTGACGTGATTAGGGACATGTATGAAGGGGTGGTGACCACTATTAGATCGCCAGCTGGAGAAACAAATGAATTTCCTATCACTGTAGGGTTACACCAAGGATCTACCTTAAGTCCTTATCTTTTGCTTTAGTTATGGACGAGTTGACGATAAATATTCAAGATGACGTGCCATGGTGTATGCTTTTTGCAGACGATATTGTGTTAGTGGATGAGACTAGAGAAGGAGTTAACACAAAGTGGAGAATTTGGAGAAAAGCTCTTGAATCTAAAGGGATTTCGGAATAAACAGAACTAAGACAGAGTACATGGAGTGTAAATTAGTAACAGTAACAATGAAAGCAGAGGAGAAGTGAAGATTGAGAACCAAGAACTGTCTAAGAGTGAACATTTTCGTTATTTAGGGTCGATTATCACAACAGCGGGAGAGATTGATGCAGATGTGCCCATAGGATTAAGGCGAGATGGTGTAAGTGGAGAAGTGCGTCTGGCGGTATTGTGTGATAAACGAATACCCACTAGACTAAAAGGTAAGTTCTATAGAACGGCTATTAGACCAGCTATGTTGTATGGACGAAGTGTTGGGCAACCAAGAAACAACATGTAGATAAGATGAGTGTGGCGAGATGAGGATGCTAAGGTGGATGTGTGGAAGACTAGACAAGACAGGTTAGGAATGAGTGTATTCGGGAATGGGTAGGAGTAGCACCGATAGAAGATAAGTTGAGAGAGAATCGTTTGAGATGGTTTGGTCATATTCAACGGAGGCCAACAGAGCAGTAGTGAAGAGATGCGATGCTGTAACGATAGATGGAAGTGTTAGGGATGGCGTAGGCCTAGATTAACGTTGACACTAGCGTTATAAATAGAGATATGAATCTACTTAATTTGACTAATGAAATGGCCTTTGATAGGCCACGTGGAGAAGAAAGATTCATGTAGTCATCCCATTTGATGAGACTTAAGGCTTGGTTTGGTTTGGTTTGGTTTGGTTTTTTTTGGGGAGGGGGGGGGGGTTGCATAGTTGGACGTCCGGCCTGGTACAAGTATCTCTCTTATCAATTGATGATACCTCATTTGCAAACGATGATGTTCTGAGAATGGCTTCAAATCTGTGCAAAAATGCCTCATTAACCGTGGCAGCTTCATCGTTGCCAATGCTCCTGAGGGACTGAAACAGATCAAGATTAGCCTTTGTTTCTCCAAAAGTTTTGTGACTGAACCAATCATCTACAGCCCATGTTGCAGCAAAGCTAAAGAAAGTCCCTGACAACCTCAGCTTTTGTTATAAACTATGGCTTCCCAGAAGACCTGTTAGCTTTCATGGCTCAGAACAAGCTTTCTTGATGAGTTCTTCTCTCATCTTTATTTTCTCTACAAGTTTTCCTCCCAACATCTTTGTTCTCTCTATGCTTTCTTTGGCAATAAGCAATTGCGGAAGCTTTTCTGTCTCCCTGTTATACTCTTTAGTTTTTGCTTGGGGTTGTTTGGGATGTTCTAAATAAGTGTACTTTTTGACTTTTTATAAAAAGATGTGTAGAAAAATAGAGAAAAGATATTGATTGATGTGACTCAAAAAAGATAAAAAGATAAAAAATATGAATTTATTTAATTTTCTCAAACTTGGCCTTACTGTGGTTGGTTTTCAGTTTTATATAACATGGTGGGTATCAATCATGGTAATGGATTTTGGGGTTTTTTTGTCATTATACAATCATTGACTTAGAATTTGCTTGGCAATGTCTTGGAAAGTCGTTGGACATTAAGCAAAATGCTTGTTCAAATGACCTCAAAGACTTCACATATAATTTTACAATAATGATAGAGCCTCACAAAACACAATTCCTACAATTTTTAAAATGATCTGAACCATTCATGTCACTGTCAAACACAACTTTCAAAAAAAATTTAAACACATTAATAGTCAATACATCAGTGGAGGTTATGGAAATCCTCTTTTGTGGAGGTCACAAATATTTTCCATAATTCTATTGACTTTCTTGTACTATAAAAGATAGATTCTACCTCCACTACACTTGTATAACCCACTGCTAATTGATTGATATTTGGCACAATGATAATATTACATGGTGAAAAAATAATATACAAATAGCATTTTTATATAGAATTCTTATCCAGAATTGTAGCGGTAGTGTTTTTAAAATTATAAACCCGAGTGACAGAGACATTTTGTTTTGAAATGATGGAATTATAAGTAGTATAAACATTCTGTTTGTATGTCGTTACTCCTACTAGACATTGCTAATGTTTCGATAAATGGGAAGTTTCGAATCAAATGAGGATCTACTAGACATTGCTAACGTTTCGATTAATGAGAAGTTTTGAGTCAAATGAGGATCTCACTTGTTCCCTTATTCCAAGTGCCTTTTATGTTGTTCATTGGAGCGCTGGAGTGCGGGGGTTGTTCCCATCTTTTGAAGTCAAAGTCAGGGACTCAGCCTTCCAAATTATAAAGACAAAAAAGTGCGTAGTTTCGTTAGAAAAACCAATGCAAATATCATATTTACTTTCTCTCATCCTACTTGTAAGGATAGATAGAAAAGGTTGGAAAGACTGACTTTCAGAAATTCTCTCTTTTCCAAAGTTGCTCAAGGAACTCTCTCTTCAATAGTTAGGTTCTCAAAAACTTGATCTTTTGGTAGAGAAAGAAAGAAAATCAATTAATTGTTATTTTCTTATAATATTAATTACCTTTTTAAATATAGAAGAAAGTAATAAATAAATTAAAGAAAAAAGTGACACCTATAAAATGCTATTTTGACAATGTAATATGAAACAATTTTTTTCTTTTATGTAGTTTAATCAAACAAGATGAGTGACAAATCATTATCTTTTCTCTTCTTTTTTTTTTTTTTTTCTTCTCCCTTCTCTCTCTTTATTCATTGTAATCATTTTGTGTATGTTATGGATTAGATTGTCTTTTTTAATGTAAATAACAATTCACTCAATTTGAAGATGTTTCTTTGCTTTTTAGTGATTTGATAAGTTCAATCGCCCGTTATAACTACCTTTATAACTTGCTATCATTTTTCTTTTCCCTTTTTCCTTTTAGATGCCATAACTTGACTTCTATATTATTTAGCCTTTTTTTTAATGAAAAAAAATATATCTATATCTAACTATCTTTGACTTCTATATTATTTAGTTTTTTTAATGGAAAAAATATATATCTATATCTATTTGTACTATTATAAAGTGAATGTCTTTGGTAGTGTCTTGCAGCTCTCTTTCCTTTTGTTGTCAAGTGTTTATTTTTATATTTTAAAAAATAAATAAATATATAGAAGTTAGATTTAAACCTTAGACATTATCATTTGAGTGGCACGTAATATATAGTAAATATATATATATATATATATATATTTAAATTGTACACATATCGTTAGTTATACATAAGTGAAAACCCATAATTGTGTGGCTAGTTATTATTTTATATTTCTCAATGTGGAACAAAATTTTCAAAAAAAATTTAAATTTATTTAAAATTTTATAGTAAAAATGTTGTTAATTGTCAAAATTAAAGGAATTTTCAAAAACAAAAGGACGAAACAAAAGGACGAGGGATAAGATTCATCAACTATCTCATACATTGAGAAATATATAAAATTTTTATAGTATTATTTTTTTATAACTCTTTGTAATATTAATAGAATTTAGCCTTTTTAGATTATTTGCACTAAAAAAAATCATAATTTAAAATAACATAAAATTATGCATTTTATACTATGCTTGTTTTTATCCAATTGTTATTAGGAATGGCAATGGGGGGCAATGGGGTGGATATTAATTCCCCATCCCCATTCCCCTATAGTAAATTTTCCCCATTCCCCATGGGTACTACTCTCCCCATTTTTTAATGGATATGAATTTTCCCCAACCCACTTTAATCCCCATTTTTATTTTTTATATTTAATGTTAACAATTTTTTTTTTTAAGGTTCACAACAAAAGCTAAATATACCTTCAATTTTTTTTCTTTCTTTTTTAATATATTTAATGTTACCACTTTTTTTTTTTTTTAAGGTTCACAACAAAAACTAAATATACCTTCAATTCTTTTTCTTTCTTTTTTAATATATTTAATGTTAACAATTTTTTTTTTTTAAGGTTCACAATAAAAGTTAAATATACCTTCAATCTTTTTTCTTTCTTTTTTAATTTATTTAATGTTAACAATTTTTTTATTTTATTTTATTTTATTTTTATTTTTTTAAGGTTCACAACAAAAACTAAATATGTCTTCAATCTTTTTTCTTTCTTTTTTAATATATTTAATATTAACAATTTTTTTTTTTGAAGGTTCACAACAAAAGTTAAATATACATTCAATCTTTTTTCTTTCTTTTTTAATATATTTAATGTTAACAACTTATTTTTTTATTTTTTTAAGGTTCACAACAAAAGCTAAATACACATTTAATCTTATTTTATTTTATTTTGTTCAACAACAAAATCAAATACACATTAATTAATTAATTAAAAAGTTTGTTTTATAATAATCAAATATATAATTTTGAGACAATCAAAAAGTTTGTTTGAAGAAAGTATTATAAGACTCATATTAAATTGCATCAAGGCATAAACAAGGAATTGTTTGTTGATCTTTTAGCCACGGACATTTTAGACATTAACTCATCTTTCTCTTAGCAAATTTGAACCATTCATTTTAATTTATCCAAAATCTAATTATACCTTTAACAAATCTGAACCACTCATTTTAAGATATCTATGCTTTACCACACCCAATCCATCCTCCATCTTCTTCCATTAGTCCCCCACGAATTTTGTTGTTTACTTTTAAAAAACAAAAAATGTTTTTTCAATTCTATTTTTACTAATTTCACAACACCATCACCACTATTCTCACTTTCACTGTCACACTACCATCACCATAGCCACTACCATCATCACTGCCGCCATCACCCCACCACTATGTAACAATAGTTAAGGGAGGCGTAATGTTCATTATTTTTCAAATCTTTTACTAGTTTCAAACAAAGATCACAGCCCCAAAGGAAATTCCTAGTTAGGCATGCAAGTAACAAGTAATGGCAGCATAAAGTGGGGCAAGAAAGTTGAACCTCTCATAGATATTTTCAAGAAAGATTTGGATTTTATCAGGTTTAAATATAAATGTAAGAAAATTGTTTAGCTTTATGGGATTTATTATAGGTCTCATTTTGATAATTCAAATCATTTATTTTATATTGTCTATTAAAAAATTAGATTAATTTGATAATTGTAATTTTTTTTTATTTCATTACATTTGTTTCTAAAAAAATGGATGATGAGTGTGTTTTTGAAAATAGATTCTCCATTTTTTATAAGGAACTTACTCACAGGTCCTATTTGAAATATGTGGACACTATTTAATCCAACAACTTTTTGAGTAGACCCAAAAGTCCTACTTTTCCCCCTCTCTTTCTCTCTCTCTGCTTTTTGCCTCACTCTTTACGCTTTCCTCTCTCTTTTTTTCTACATTTTTCTCTCATCTTCTTTATCATGGACGACGACTAGTGATCACGTCTTTCTCCATTGATCGGGGTTCACCGATAACCACCAACCATCGAAATCAACTCGTGACTTCATCCTCACCAACGGCGAAGAAGATATGTTTCCAACGAAGAAGATGAGTAGATCTACTTAGATCTGATGTAGATCTATATCAGATCTGAGTAGATCTACATTAGATTTGACTAGATCTAAACAAAAAATAGTTATCGAAGTACAATCCTCTCTCTATATCCGTCTCTCTCATTCAATAATGTGACAATGTTAATTAATGTGTATTTGATTTTATTGTTGAGCCAAATAAAATAAAATAAGAATGTATATTTAGCTTTGGTTGTGAATCTTAAAAATTAAAAAAAAAAAAAAATTGGTTGTGAACCTTAAAAAAAACAATTTTACAAAAAGAAAAGAAAAAAGATTAAATGTATATTTAGCTTTGGTTGTGAATCTTAAAAATTAAAAAAAAAAAAAAAAATTGGTTGTGAACCTTAAAAAAAACAATTTTACAAAAAGAAAAGAAAAAAGATTAAATGTATATTTAGCTTTGGTTGTGAATCTTAAAAATTAAAAAAAAAAAAAAAAATTGGTTGTGAACCTTAAAAAAAACAATTTTACAAAAAGAAAAGAAAAAAGATTAAATGTATATTTAGCTTTGGTTGTGAATCTTAAAAATTAAAAAAAAAAAAAAAAATTGGTTGTGAACCTTAAAAAAAACAATTTTACAAAAAGAAAAGAAAAAAGATTAAATGTATATTTAGCTTTGGTTGTGAATCTTAAAAATTAAAAAAAAAAATGGTTGTGAACCTTAAAAATAAAAAATAAAAAAAGATTGGAGGTATATTTAGCTTTGGTTGTGGATCTTAAAAAAAAAAAAAAAAGGGTTGTGAACCTGAAAAAATAAATAAAAAAAAATAAAAAAAAGATTAAATGTATATTTACTTTTTTCTTATTCAAACATGTATGGTCCCTCCCTTCAGCCCTAGACCCGGGAGGGGGACAAGTCCAGAAATTGCAAATTCTGCACATTTTTTTTTTTTTTTTTGGGGTACAGCATAACATAAAACAAAACAAGAGGAACAAAGTCCTCTCCCTAGACAGTCCGATCATGTCTGAGACTAGCAGACATCTTAATTCAGCCGGTGGATCATTGAACACGAGCATATCTTCTGGTTGGTTGGCTCCCATTTTTGCCAGAGCATCGGCACACAAATTCTGCACATTGTTAGGAAGCTATCGGACAAATAGACAAGGCACCAAGCACATTATGCATATAGAAATGTAGTAAAAATATCTCATCTGCCAAATCCACATGGCCTAAAAGAATCTACCGAGTATGCAAAACTATGTAGCAGAGCAATAAAGACCACAAAAAAAAAAAGCAATTACAGTTGGCTAAGAAGAATCCTGAGCTGATTTTTGAATAATATCAGCAGTTGGCTAAGAAGAATCCTGAGCTGATTTTTGAATAATATCAGCAATGGCAACATGGAAAGACATTAATTATGCAATTCTTTTACATATATACATATATACAGAGTAGAATACCTATACAATGAACTCACTCATACAGGAAGAATGTAAAAAAAGGTAACCAGTCATCGACATTAATTAAGCAATCTCTGATATTACTACATATACGAAGAATCATATACACAGAATGTAAGAGAAACAGTCAGTCCTCAATTTTTATACAAATTTATTAAGCATGAGCACTCAAGAAGATTTAAAAAAAAAAATTACAAAAAAAAAAAAAACAAAGATCATTTTCTCTAAACTTTTTTGATATATATAGAACAGAGATTACAGAGCTACATGTAACAAGCTTTCTTTCTATGGTAGCAATGGCCTGGCTATGAAACATAGAAAAAACAAAATAAGAAAATAAACCATTTTGAAAACAATAAAACCTAATTTCCCTTCTCCTTTGGCAATTAATCTCATGAATCATATTACGGCCACAATTCCGCGTTTTTGTTGTGTTCCATCAGCTCCTCCTCTCCTGCTAATTTCAACAAGCTCACCCTCTCTGGATCACCTATGGCTATGAAAACATTAGTCTTTTTGTGTTGTGTTCCTAAACTGATCCGAAGAGAGGGAACCCGTACAAATACTCTATTTCCATGGTGGTGGATGATGATGTTTATAGTTAAATGGGTAGGATTCTCGCCCACCATCAGGTTCCTTCCGTTTTCCAACACCACCAGAACCCAAGGAGGGTTGTGAGTTGTTCCTTAAGTGCTCATCAATTGACCTGCTCTGACCAGGATTAAAAAACTGCCTCAAACCTAAGGGTTCCCTGTTTTCCCCTTCGATCATGAACCCAGAATTCAGATCAAAATTAGGCCGTGAAGGCCCAGCCCCATTTGAACTTGGAGGGGTCCCAATCATACTCATAATAAATGGTGGCTGAGAGTAGGCAGCTGGAGAGGCTGATGCAGAGCCCATGATTTGATGTACAACCGGGGCTCCTCTAGAATCCACCATGTAAGGGATTGGGCCAGCAGGCCCATACATAGCAGATGAGAAGGTGATTGTTGGACCTGTTGTAAGGCCATTGTACCCAAAAAGGGGATGATGTGCATATGGAACTGCCGATCCCATCCCAATAACACTCCCACTTCTTGCCAAATTAATATCTAAGGCAGGCTCTAAAATCCTGCCATTTGGTAAGGAAGAAGTTTGGGAGCCAAAATCTTTTCGATTGACCTCCACTTTGGTACCCATGATGGAAATCACGGAATCATCTGATTTGAGTCCACCAGAAGCATTTAAATTTTGTGAAGATGACTTACCAAGATTGGGGTGTAAATCTAAAAAATCGTTGTGAAAAGACGGCTGGTGCGGCTGGTCATTCAAATCAATGTTCCTCAAAGCAGGCTGCATTGATGATGAAGAAGAAGAACGAGATGGGCTATGATGACCATTCCTGTGCTGTAAAAATCGTCCTTCCATCCTCCAATCAGATGGAGCATCACCATCATCACTGACACGATTAAGATCCAACTTGAGTCTCTCCGATCTTCTTGGACTGGCTTCGACTGAAGATTCCCCAGAAGGAAAGCTAGACGATACCAGGATTTGCTTTCCTAGTATTAGGTCTGTAATTTTATCATCACCAGCCTCAGCCACATTCAGATCAAAATCAAGGTAGTCCTGGCGCTGCTTTGAACTGTTAAGGCTCCCCCCGATGGTAAGAGTTTTGTCAGCTTCAAGAATTCTATGAGATGATGCTGGGCGAAAAGCACTAGTTGCAGCAGATCCTTTCCATCCATGAGCGCCCTCAAACTGCAAAGGAGATACAGGCAATCCAGGATTCGCTGCGGCCCTTGAAGCAGAAACCACAGAGATTGGATTTACTGGGCAATCCATATCCTCAGAACAAACTTCTTGATTCAGATCAAAATCACCGAAGCCTTTCTCTGCGTTGACTTCTGGTTCTTGCGCCGCATCAGTGACCTGAGAGGACTCTACATCTTGTACGCAATTTTCTGCTTCAACGTCTAGGGTTTTCAAACTGCTTAAATGCTCTTCCCCTTTTGGTGAAGTCACAGCAGACAGATTGGGTCCAGTTGGCACCTCTTTAGATGCAGCCTTAACGGGATGGATTTCCTTACCAGATATAGACTCCGGGCTATCTGGATGCCTGATCCCACCGTCGGAGATCAAACATCATCTGGAACTTGGTTCTCTGCGATCCACGACTTCTCTCTCAACTTCTATGGCTACTTGTCGAGCAACCTCCAGAGCATCTACCATGCTATAGTCAAGGTCTAAATCAGGCCTTCTCTGGTTAACCACACCAGGATCTTTGGCATCCATAGCAGGTTTCAAAAAATTAGAATCATTTGCTAGATCGTCACTTTCATCACTTGAATGCTCCTTAGCCCCACTATCTTCTATAGAGAAAGAAGTATCTGGATCTTCCACTTTACCCAATTTACCTTCATTGCCAGAAGAGTCCAATGAAAGATTAGTATTACAATCATGACCTTGATTTGGGAACACAACCATGCTTCCGCAATGATGTGGAGATCCAGTATCATCTGTCCTGCTTTTCCCCTCGGACATATCCGTCCTCGTGTCATCAATAAGTGAATCTTTTGACCGAGCTTTGTCTTTGATGTCAATAGTGTTTCGTAACTCAGGTTCTGTCGCAGATTCCTGAGCAATTGCAGCATCATCACCCAAAAGAAACCTGGGTTCCACCGGAATAGAAACAGACGAAATTTCCATTGCACCTAATTTGTTGGGGGGACTTGTGACCATAATCTGCTTTGCTGTCTCAGTACACTCAGTCAACTCAGGAGTATCTGACTTTCCTTCAATGCTTTGTTTCGGGGCCACAGAAGTACAAGTTTCAATTGAGGCAGTTCCTTCTAAATGGCACAGGGGGGGTTCTTCCTTGATAGAAAGGTTTTCTTTAACAGGCTTTGACATGACTGAGCCCACAAGATCTGATGAAGTCTCATCTTTCATGACTTCATGGTCTAAAGTCTTTTCCTTGTCAGATATTTGGGTCTGCACATCAACCTTCTCTGGTTGAAAAACATCTGAACATATCAATGGCATCATATCATCTCTCACTGGTTCTACAAGTTTTTCGTCATTAGCACTCTCTCCGGAAAGAGCAACATCCCCTGCAGCACATTCTGCAGGTCCACCTTCCCCACCAAGGTCTGCACTTCCTTTTATCACATTGAATGCCCCAACCTTTTCGACATCTTGATTGACTGCTCCACTGTCACCATCTTGCTTCCACCTATCAAATAAAGCTCTAGCCCCATCCTGAACCCTAGAACTACTGTGGCTGAGGAGATTCTTAACAGTTATCCAGATTCCATAAGACATTGACTTCTCATAATCTATATGCAGCTTTTCAAGTGCACGTAACAATGCAGTGATTGACTCTTCCACAAAGCTGTCACTTGTGTCATTACCAAACTTTTGAGCATCCTTAAGCCACCTGTCAATAAACCACAACCCATCTAACTGAACAAAAAGATCAAGACAGTCTTTGTCCTCAGTAGCTTCTAAAGTGCTTGCAAAAGTAGACCACTGTCTGGTTGCGTCACCAACATTCCTCGCAATACAATTTTTCTCTTTCTGCATTACATTGACCAGCTCCCTAACTCGAGCAGGGGCTGTGAGCCCATCTTTCATCTCAGTAAGGGTAAAGAAGTCCTCCAGCATCATAACGATTCACATGTCACTTAAGACTCCCAAATACCAAAGACATCCTCGTAACATGCTTAACACATTATCCCTTCATTTTAACAAACTGCAGGAGTTTCAGGACAAAATTACACCATATCCTGAGAAGCATTTGCATCATAGAATGAGTAAGCATGTACTTGTAAGAAAGGTAAATCATGCCAAAAAACATATAATAAACTATTTCACTTTGAAGGTGGGAAGAAAAATGGTGAAATTCATTACCAGATGATCATGTGAATGATTCAGGTAAGGAGTACTGTTTACATTAAGATCTCACATACATCTCTTCCTACAGTGAACTATTGGCTAATACTACTGCCTTATGAGTTATGAACATAAGAAAACTTTCAGAAAACTAACAAGCCTAAAACCTAACCTGAAAAAGCATAGCTGCTTAGCAATGGTAGCAGGTCAGGTTTGAGATGGGATCGTACTCAAAAACTCCTACGCACCAACTCAATAAAAATTTGGAAAATATGAGGGCTCTACTAGATATGAATAACATTTTCATTGTTTGATGATCTACTCTAATTGTTTATGATGAAAAAAGGTGCTGTAAGGAGTTGAAAGGTTCTACCGGACACATATTATGACACAAAAACCAAGAAAAGAAACAGAGTTGATCAGAAAGTAAAAATCAAAAGCACCCCTTCCCCAACTTCTAAATAATTAGTTTTTCTCAACTTATTTAAGCTATTTCTGCCTAAAAAACTATAAGTAGAAGTTGCACCAAACAGTCTGGCACAAATTCTCAAATTAAAATAAGCTATAATCACCCCCTATAATCCACACCAAACACCCCCATAGTTAGCTGTTGAATCAAATGAGACAAAACAGCAAACAGGGGTGTATAGAATAAGAAATAGAAAAAATTCATGCAAACCAAAAGGTCCAAAAGACACTCAAGATCATACAAAGAGCTAAAAATAATACTCCTTCAAGTCAACTGATTAAAATTTCACAAGATTTATAATTTGAAGTACACAATCACTGGAGCTGTGTACGTGCATGTTGTGATCTAAATTTTTTTGGATGTCAATCCTTGTATGTTATACTCTATGTTACATGGGCTCTTCTTATTTCCCCCAAAGTACTTGTGTCCACCGGATATGACAATGATAAGGGTGTGGGATATATGTCCGACAACCGTACCCAATTTGAACACTTGGATCCTCAACTTTTTACAATGCTTGAAGAATAAGAAACTCAAATTTTCTAGAAAGAAACATTTATAGTCTCTAACATAAATGAGAGATAGAAATTCTATATTTTTCCTAAATTCTGTTTAGGGGTTGTTTGGGGTGATCTAAATAAGTGTATTTTTTGACTTTTTATGAAATATGGGTTGGGTTTGGGTTTGGGTTTGGGTTTGGGTTTGGGTTTGGGTTGAGTTTGAAGTGATATTTTAGAGAGGTGATGTGATTTAAATAAGATGGTGTGACTTAAATAGGATAGTGACTTTTTGACTTTTTTCAAATATGCCAAACCAGCCCTTAATTTCAAGTCTATTTTTACGTCATTTATAACATTATATCAAAGAATATTATATAATATATTAATATTAATATATATATATATAAGTGTCCATAACGAGTCCCCGTACCCATATCCAACATTATATCAAAGAATATTATATAATATATTAATATTAATATATATATATATATATAAGTGTCCATAACGAGTCCCCGTACCCATATCCTATTTTGGATACATATCCTAATATTGAAGTTTATGAAGATTTGATACCTGAACACGCACCCGTACCCAACTCCATGCAACATAGGTACGTTATGCTTGTTAGGATTAAAAATGCAATATCATAATAGATAATCATTCAAACACTCCAACTATACAAACAAACAAGTTACTGACTTTGATAAAGATGAAGTTGAAAAAAACAACAGCCGGCAAATGCAGAAGCCGACAACAGCACATTGGCATGTGTCAAAAAGACAGTTCCACAAAAGTTGCAAAACAGTAGTTAAATTACCAGCTGTTCAGTACCCTGTTGATCAAAATCTGTAAATAGAAGTTGAAATTTCCAATCACAACCACCAAATAAATTGGATGTCAATCCTGAAAAAGACAAGCAGAACAAACACGTATTAAATAGATAAACAAAAAACAGTATTAACCAAACCCTAAATAAGAAAGATTGAATGGATAACACTTTTATTTTAAAAATGAAAACACACTGATTATGCATGTAGCAAAAAGAAAGAACAAAATCTAGAGCCAGACATATACTAATTATGCATGTAGCAAACGGTAAATTAAAAACCCAGAAAAAGAAACAGCAATTGAATACCACCAGGGAAGCTGAAACCACACCAATTAACAACAAGACTCAAAAGAACCAATTAGGGTTTTTCTACAAATGCGAAAGGAGTAACCTTTGGAAGAATAATGAAACCCATACAGATGAAATAAAAACAATTACCTTCAAACCCTAGAATTCAACTTCAACCCTAGAAAAAGAGCAAAATATCAAATAAATAAACCCTAAAAAACGAGAATTTCTCAAGCCTGCTTGCTTGTGATGTGTACATAAAGAAAGAGATAAATTAGAGAAGATTAAATTCAGATTACACCAATTAATGCAGCAAGATAGTGAATTAAAAATGCTAAAAACTCAATTAAAATTCAATCAGAAAAGTAAATAAATAGTGAAATTTGAACAATCAAGAGTAATAATACTCACCAAATTACAGTTTGACAGAAACCCTAATTGGGAAAAAGCCCTATTTTAGTAGAAGTTAATACCAGCAGCCTTCCTTACCATGGGCAAACCTCTCTTTCTTTCTCTCTCTATATTTTCTCTCTCTCTCTCTCTCTCTATATATATATATATATCTCAAGTATCAACCTTGATACGTAGTTCTTCTTCTTTGCTTCGTGAGCTTTGTGCTCTGTGATGTGAGGCCTTTTTTCGAACCAGAGACAGAGAGAGAGAGAGAGCAGCGTTTTCTTCTTCGGCACCGGTTTTTCTTTTTTATTTTATTTATTTGTTTTTTGTTCCCTCTCTCGTAATTCTCATTTTAGCTTAAAATTCAAAAATTCATTAAAATTAAAAATAAATTATACCAATTTTTTTTTTCCTTTTTATTTTTTGTAAAAAGGAACAAAAAAGTCAACACAAACGTTTTTTTGTCAAAAAAAAAATATTATCTCATGTTTTTTTGTCAAAAAAATTACCAAAATAACATGTTTTCAAATGAATGGAATAAATCAGTTTCTGAATATGATTTGAGTTGTTTATTTAAAATAATTATTTTTTTATGTGATAAACTTGATAAATTAAATAAATTAAAATTATATAATTAAGTTAATTTTTTTAATGAGTAATATATATAAATAATTTTATAAAATAGATAATTTAAATTATTAAAATAAAACTTATCATAAGTTTTTTATGTTTGAATAGCACTCTCCAACACGAGGAAGGAAAGCCCCTCTCTAAATTGTTGAGAGGAGACTTGTGTGTGTGTTTAGGTCATTTCTAATTATTCATCAGATTTTTTTTATTAAATTTAAATTTGCTAAAAAGTTAATAAAAACGGTGCTCTAATCATTTTATCAATTTTGTATCAAATGAAGGAAGTGGTACTTTTTTCATCAAATGAAAGAAACATTTATCTTTTTATCAAATCTATAGGTGATTGTTAGATCGGACGTCTGCTCGAACATTTTATCGGACAATCGATTTTGGAATGAATTTAATGAAAATTTACTCTACACGGATGACCAGCCAGATTTGATGAAAGGGTTGGAGTGCATCGTAACAAATCAAATTTTTATTCAAATTTGATAAAATATCTTATAAACAATTAGAGATGCTATTTGGGGTGGCTTTATGAGCTTCTTTTTGTTTTGTTTTTTTTTTTTTTTGTGTGGATAATATTAAAAAAATATATGAGTAAATTGTGTGGTAATATTAAAAAAATATATGAGTAAATTGAAAATACACCCCTTGAGATTTGCTTAAAATACAGATCACTCATATAGTTTAGAAAATTACAAATATTCCTTGTTAAAATTTTTTATTTAACAGAATTAACTAAAAAAAATATTTTCATAATTGGTCTTCTATACAATAATAAAATTACCTAAATTATTAATTGAAATATATTTTTAATATCATTAAAAACTGTTAATTGATTTGATGATTTATTAATAAAATGAACGATTCGTTATGAAATTAGAAACCCCAGGGGGTAGAATATAATTTTGAGAACCACAAGAGTAATTCATATTTAATCAAATTTCATGGAGGTGTATTTGTAATTTATTCAAAATATTTTATTTATTGAACTAACTTATTTTTGAAATTCCATTTTGAACTTGCCATTTATGGTAACGTGGCTCCGAACAGTGCTACTAACATGCCAATTTAAAACTACATTTTCAAAATTCGTTTTCAACTCATTATTCAAAAGGAAAATGCGTGAGAGTTCGAAATTGCAACGGTTCGAATGCCCTGAATACCAAAATGACCTCGTTTTGATAAAAAAAAAAAATTTCTTTTCTTTTCCCTTCTTTCTTAAACAATTTTAGTAGCTAACAGAGAGGCCAAAGAAAGAGAGGAAAATGAGAGAAGAGGCGATGGCGGAAGATAAGGAAGATCGACGGTGATGGCGGCGTAAGATCGACGGTGGGTATCGTCGATCGACTGTTTTCTCTACTTTTTTTTTTTTCCTAGCAGATCTGGATTTGAAGATGAAGGAAATTTTTTTTTGTTGATGATGATGTTGATGAAGATGATGATGATGATGTTGATGAAGCTGTTGATTCTCTCTCTCTGTGTTGATGTTGTTGAAGATGATGATGCGATGATTTTCTCTCTTTCTTGTCTTTTCTTCTTCATCTTCATCTTCATCTTTATCTTCTTCAGAAACTATTGTGTGTTTAAGAGAGAGGGGCAAGGAAAAGAAAAGGAAAAAAAAAAATTCAGAGCATTCAAGCCCTATATGTTCGGGCGACGTGGCACGACCGTATTAAAAAGCAAAATGCTTGGAACCTCTATTTTTTTATTTTTCTCTCCAATCACTAGCCCCCACGTGTATGTGGGATAGTGGGGGTGGGGGATGGTGGAGGTCTATATCATGGTTGTATTAAAAAAAGGTCTGGACTGTCTCCAGTTTAGAATTGGGACAATTTAGGGGTTGTTTGGTTTTTATATTGGGTTAAATAATTACAAAAAGACAAAAAAAAGTCAAAAAATTACAAAAAAAGTCAAAAATTACAAATGGACAAAAAAAATTCACCATTCCAAAGTTAAAAAACCAAAAAAGCCAATCAAGAATATCAAACGAAAAAAAAAGTTTCAGGCTAAAAAAGTCAAAAAAGCCAAGAAACTAATTAAAAAAAGTCATTGCCAAACAAAGACTTAATTTAGTTTGGCTTATTGGATTCATTTTGGGTATTTTTTGATAATTCAAACCGTTCATAATTTAAGATTTCTTGAGTACATTATCTATGTAAAAAATTACGTCGATCGGATAACGGATACTATGTACTTAGATCACTTTTGTTTTAAAAAATGGATAGTCAAAAAATTAACGGTTCATAAAAAAGTGATCCAAATATATAGTATCCGTTATCTAATCAACGTGATTTTTTATAGGGATAATGTACTCAACAAACCTTAAAATATAAACGGTTTGAAATATCAAAAAAGACCCAAAAAATAGGCCTAATAGGTCGGACTGGACCCTCTAGTCTAGATGATGAACTGGAGACAAGCACAGCCTATTTAAAAAAAGGAAAATACTTGGTAGTCCGAAACTAACTGGCTCGAAATTTGCTCGAAACCCAAAACGACGTTGTAACGACGTCGTTTTGGGTTTCCTCTTTTCTTTTTCTATTTTTTCTTCCCTTTTCTTGCTTTTGAATACAGAGGCGAGAGACAGCAAGAGAGGAGAGAAGAGAAGAGGAAGAGAGAAGAAGGGGAAAAGATGGAGATGGTGATGGCTTCGACGGTGATGGCAGTGATCGCCGGTGGGTATCACCGATCGCCACTCTACTTTTTTTTTTTTTCCAAATGGATCTGAATCTGAAAATGAAGAAATAAATTTATTAGCTGATGATGATGTGTTGATGATGATGATGGTGTGTTGATGAAGATGTTGATTTATTTATTTATTTATTTTATTTTTTCTAGTGAATCTAGATCTGAAGGTGAAGGGAGGAAAAAAAAAATTTGTTGGCTAATTTCAGTGTTGATGATGATGATGATGTTGATGAAGCTGCTCCCTCCTCTTTTTCTGCTTCTGCTAGGGATGACAATGGATAACCTACCCTGTGGGTATCCATGGAGACCCAACCCAAATACATGGGTTTCCCCTATTTTTCTTATCCATTGGGTAGGGTAAGTGATATTCTTTAAATATCCATAGGAGATGGGTTGGGGATGGGTACCCACTAATTTCCCCATATGTGTTTTTTTTTTTTTTTTTGTAAGATTCACACCTAAAATTTTTTTTTTTTTTTTTAAGATTCACAACCAAAACTAAATATACATTCAATTTTTTTTCTTTTATTTATTTATTTATTTTTTCAGGTTCACAACCAATTTTTTTTTATTTATTTATTTTTTTTTTTAAGATCCACAACCAAAGCTAAATATACATCTAATTTTTTATTTTTATTTTTAAGGTTCACAACCATTTTTTTTTTAATTTTTTAAGATTCATAATCAAAGCTAAATATACATTCAATCTTTTTTGATAGACATTCAATCTTTTTTTTTTTTGTTTTTCTTTTAATTTTTTTTAAGGTTAAGGTTCAACAATTTTTTATTTTTTTTTATTTTTTTATTTTTTAAGATTCACAACCAAAGCTAAATATACATTCAATCTTATTTTATTTTATTTGGCTCAACAATAAAATCAAATACACATTAATTAACATTTTCATATATTCTTGTCAAATTTTATGCATATCTAGAATTTTTTAATTTATTTAAAAAATTAAGGACACTGTCTAGTGCAGGTTTCGGTTTGCTTTTCTATGTTATTTTATTTGTTATGTATTGTAATTTTCAGAATGGTTGCTTGTTCTGAAATTTCAATTAACGAGTATGAATCTATTTGTTTTATGTTATCACACAATTTATACATCATAATATATATATATATATATGAACGTATTTGAAAATAAGGAAATTATAGAGAATCAAAAACAAGCATGAGTCGTGATTGGTTAGAAAGATGGGTACAAAGATTTATTTGCTGGAAAAATAAAAAAGGGGATACAAAGTCTTACTAAATAATTTTTTTTTTAAAATAAAAGAAATTTTCTTAGTTATGAAACAGATTTAACTGAAATCAGCTTGTTTCCCAATGTTATGCTTCATTTATTTAGATAGAAAATATTTTTTAATGAAAAAATATTTTTATAAAAAAAATTAAAAATATATTTTTATATTTGGTGTGTGGTGGTGATGGAATGGAAGGTGAAAGTAGAGATTGTGTGACATAAGTGGTGGGGTGATGCGCAGGTATGATGGTAGTGGCCTATGGTGATGGTAGTGTGACAGTGAATGTGAGAATAATGGTGATGGTGTTGTGAAATTAGTAAAAAATTAATTGAAAAAAACATTTTTTGTTTTTTAAAAGTAACAAACAACAGACTTCGTGGGGGACTCTAAAGGAAGAAGATGGAGGATGGATTGGTGTGGTAAGACATAGATATCTTAAAATGAATGGTTCAGATTTGTTAAAGGTATAATTAGATTTTGGATAAATTAAAATGAATGGTTCAAATTTGCTAAGAGAAAGATGGTTTAATGTCTAAAATATCCGTGGCTAAGAGATTAACAAACAATTCCTTATTTATGCCCTGATGCAATTTAATATAGTCTTAATAACACTTTCTTAAAACAGGTTCTTTCACATTTTTATTTCTTCAAACAGGCTCTTATAACATTGTATCAGGTTCTTGTAACATGTAGGGGAGAGAGAGTGAGAGAGAGAGATGGTTGTAATTTTTTTTTAATCTTCCACGTTCTTCCACATTTTTTTTTCAATTACTACAATTTATTTGATTGTCTCAAAATTATATTTTGATTATATAAACCAAACTTTTTAATTAATTAATTAATGTGTATTTGATTTTGTTGTTGAACCAAATAAAAATAAATAAGATTGAATGTTATATTTAGTTTTGTTGTGAACCTTAAAAAAAATAAAAAAATAAAAAAAAAAAATAAGTTGTTTAACATTAAATATATTAAAAAAGAAAGAAAAAAGATTAAAGGTATATTTAGATAAAACCTTTATAAAAAAGAAAAGAGAAGGTTTAACATTAAAATATATTAAAAAAGAAAGAAAAAAAGATTGATGAAGTTATTTTAACTTTTGTTGTGACCTTGAAATAAAAAAAAATAAAAAAATAAAAATTTGTTAACATTAAAATTTAAAAAAGAAAGAAAAAAAGATTGAAGGTATATTAGTTTTTGTTGTGAACCTTAAAAAAAAAAAAAAATTTGTAAACATTAAATATATTAAAAAAGAAAGAAAAAAGATTGAAGGTATATTTAGTTTTGTTGTGAACCTTTAAAAAAAAAAATTGTTAAATTAAATATATTAAAAAAGAAAGAAAAAAGATTTGAAGGTTATATTTAGTTTTGTTGTGAACCTTAAAAAAAAAAAATGGTTGTTAACATTAAATATAAAAAATAAAAATGGGATTTAAAGTGGGTGGGAGAAAATCTATACCCATTAAGAAATGGGGATGATGGTACCCATGGAATGAGAAATGGTGAATGGAGAAAATTTATTATAGGGGAATGGGGAATGGGGATGGGAATTAATATCCACCCCATTACCCCCATTGCCATTCCACTAGCTTCTGCTTTTGTGCTTTTCTCTTCTTCTTCAACTTCATCTTCAAACAAACGAGAAAGAAAAAGAAAAAAATATATCATATATATATATATATATTTAAAACGATTTGTTTGAATTTGGGAACAAATTCGAACTCGAAGGAAATTTTCGGACTGCGTATCAGACCTGTAAAATTTAGCGGCAAATTCATATACACCCCTCGAGGTCTTGGTTAATTACAGATACCTCCCTGAGGTTTCGGAAATTACACCCGCCCCCTGAAGGTTTGTAATTTTCATAACAATTTACCCCTGAGGTTATATTTCATAACAAATTACCCCTAATTTCTGATGCAATATAGCATTCAGGGGGGAATTCGGTAATTTCTCAACCTCAGGGGGGTATTTGTTTAATTTAGCCAAACCTCGAGGGGTTATATTATTTGCCCTAAATTCTTTTTCGGAATTTACGTTTTATTTAATATGCAATTTCGATGGCCAGACCATAATTAAATTATTAAAAAAGTAAGCTTTTAGACGGGGACCGTCCAAATCTCAAAAATTCAGTGGATCTGGTGCCAACTTTAAAATATTTTGGATAATTATATTGTTTACCAAATCGATCTCAATTATTTTTTTTTTATTGTCTTTTTTTTTTTTTTTTTTTTTTTTTTTTTTTTCCCTTCTCCATTATGTATTAATTAAGGGGTTGTTTGAGTATGTCCCTAAATAAGTTACTTTTTGACTTTATTGAAATGTTAGTGTTGGTAGGGTTGGTTTGAAATGATGTGATAAAGAGATTGATGCATGACTTAATAGATAATTGTGATTAAATAGGGAAGTGATTTTTTGACTTTTTAAAATTTTTTTTAAGATAGCCCAAAACTTGGACCTAAGTTAAGAATCCCCCACAAACTTCTAAAAAATACCATAAATCAAAGATTCACATAGTGAATTCATTATTAAGTGAATCATCACCATGGTTTATTTCGTTTTTTGAAACACTTTGTCAAAAATTCATACTTTCTTATTTTTTTGTATTTTTTTTTTGATTTTATTGAAATTTTTTTAATATTTTAAGTAGTTTTTTTAAAATTTTAGGACATACCTAATAATAAATACACTTAAAAAATATAATTTTCGTAAAATCTTTTAAAAATTCACCTAAAATACTAAAAAATATTAAAATTCAAATATATTTTTCGTATTTTTTTGTATATTTATTCACTTTTAAAAATTATTTTTACACAAATAATTTTACTTTTTTAAATAACATCTACAGTAAGGTAACATGCTAAAAAGGTAAAAAAAATGGTTTTTTAAAATTTAAAAAATATTCATTAAAAAAAAAAAATACGAAAATAAAAAAATAAATTTTTAAAAAAAATTAAAAAAAAACTAAAACCAAACTACTTTTGTTATTTTGAGCTTATTATAACATTTTTAAACAGGAAAGGAGTAACCAGATTAATGTAAATTTTTCAATAAATAAAATTATATGAAAACGTGATTCTAAGTTAATGCCTGGTTTGTTTAAATTGGTACCGATTGATTTAAATTTGAAACTGTTTGTGTCATGATCCGCTCCGCTACTTAAGGATATTAAGGTTATCTGCATAGTCAGTTTACAGTAATTTTTTGAACAAATAAATAAAACCGCGAGTGAAAATTAATATTAAGTGGCGTATCAAGATAATCGTTGAGCCTTCTACTTTACAATAAAAATTTATTGACAAAAGAGTTTGATATTTACATATGAAGAATAGACATTATAAATGCGATAAGAAGTGCTATGTGTATCTATTCCGCTTAAGCCCGTGGTTTAAGACTCTCCAACAGCCATATTTTTGAATTACATTGTTCTTGAAAAATTTGTAAACAGCTATAAGCAATATGACACGAGTGAGAAATATTATTACAATGGAATATAATGCTATAAAAATATTACATGAACCAAATTATTTAGCTAAAAAATTAGAGATTTAGTGTTGGTAACTAAAGAATATATAACTAATTTTTTAATGCACATAAGCAAAATACGGAAAATCATATAAGCAAATTATTTGCATACCACGGTACAGAGAACAGAACCAGAACTAGTCACTGCCAGTGACAGTTCAGAAAAGGTCAATGGATTCATGACAATACAGAGCGTAACGAACTCAAAGAGGTGGGCTCGTACGCGGATGTCTAGAGATGGCTCCCACAATAAATATAGCAATTAGCTCCGCACAATATTTTGTTCTGCACAGAACAGAGGTCAATGGATCCATGACAAACAGAGGGCCACAAGCAAACCAATTCAGAAACAGGTTTTACTTAAAGTCTCCTAAGACATTGGGATTCCTTATGATTAGTTAACTTATAGAAAAATAATTACTTATAAAATCATGAAGAAAATAAAATTCTAAATTAAATAAATAATTTTCTATGAATTTCAATTTGAGCAAATTATAGTTAGGGAAAGTAATTCTCACATAGTTGAAAAACATTAAATATAAACTACAAAACATTAAAATTATAATAAAAATTTTAAAATTAAATTAAAAACTTCAAAATTATTCAATTAAAAAATATTTTATAGTGACTCAAATTATATTTAACCAAAAAAAATATGTTATGATAAAAACCTCAAAAAATATTTTTTTTTTCAATAAAAAAAAAAAACTTTACCCCCTTTTAAAAAAAAAAAAAAAAAAAAAAAAAAAAAAAAAAAATTTTTTTTTAATTTTAAAAACTTTTTTTTTAACCCACTTTCTTTTTTCA